>OMKZ01046773.1:0-10028 GCA_900302535.1 Neoniphon sammara | reverse complement strand
GGATATAATGATGCAGCTTCTTTGATTTGTTTGATTTTAGTCTTTCATGGTTTTAAATGATGCCTCAGAAGCCAAAAATTGAAAGAAATTGAAGAAATAGAGTACTTGTAGTTTGGGGTTTATTTTATTTTATTTATTTATTTATTTATTTATTTATTTATTTATTTAATTTTATTTTATTTTATTTTATTTTATTTTTTATTTTTTTTGCCAGATGTCCACTTAAACTCAATTAAAAGCCAGGGAGGAATTAAACCACGTAGCTGAAAGATGACAGTGTTTTTTCCCAGTCTAAACACCTCCTCAGGCAGGGTGATATGATGACAAAGTAGTGACTGACTGTCCCCTCTGTTGTCTCTGTTGATATGGTGACTGTTAGCCTCACCAGAGCTGTGGCCATAGACTGTGAGATGGTGGGAGTGGGTCCTGATGGAGAGGACAGCATTGTGGCGCGCGTTTCCCTTGTGAACCAGTTTGGAAAGTGCATCTATGACAAATACGTCAAGCCCACAGAGGAAGTGACCGACTACAGGACAGCTGTCAGCGGCATCCGACCAGAGGACATCCGAGACGGTGAGCCATGAAATCCAGACGTATGACACTGAAATTAGTATTAGAAGGGTTGTCAATTAAATATAGATTTTAATCAAATGAATTGCATGATATGCCGATTAATTAATTGAAATAATCACAAGCAATCACATATATCAATATTTGCTTGGAAAAGCTCCCAAATGAAGATATTTCAACTCAAAAACATTATTGTGGCATATGAGTAACGCACTGAATAGAAATATCAGAAGGTGGCTTTAGAAATCATTAATTGTTTTATTTCCAAATCTTCAGACATTTTTCCAATTTTTTTCATTGAACAAAAGCCAATCACTTAGCCTAAAATGTGGCCATAACAAATCATTGAATTATATGCATTAATTTATGTTATTTTTTTAACGCGTTATTATTTTTTATAATTAATCAATCTAATTGAATGCTTTAATTTGACCCAGACAAATTGGAATTTTTTGAGGTCATCATTTGAGATGGTTGCGTAATTTTTTTTCTTCTAAGTGCTGCAGTTTCATTTAGCATGCATGTCTTTGTCATGCAGGGGAGGACGCACGGACGGTGCAGAGAGAGGTGGCTGAGATCCTGCGAGGCAGAATAGTGGTTGGTCACGCTATACACAACGACCTGAAGGTACAGTAGCCTCAGTGTAAAGTCTGAGACGGCACCAGTTTCATTTTCAAAGTACATAACCCTGAACTCTTTTTTATTCAGATTTTACTCTTGGATCATCCAAAAAAGAAAATCCGTGACACCCAGAAGTATAAACCCTTTAAGAAGATTGTGAAGGTATTCAAACTGTTATACACATGTAACATTTCACTAGCTCGACTTTTCATCCCTAAATACTGTAAATGCACATGGGGATGGGAACCAGCGTTGTATATAATGAGATGTTTTCCTTCTTTTAGAGCGGTCGACCCTCACTGAAAGTCCTGTGTCGGGAAATACTCAACGTGAAAGTCCAGCAGGGTGAACATTCATCCGTAAGTCAAACACAGGCCGTCACTTCTCACCTGTCATGTCTCACTTGCCAGTATTATTGAAATTGCAGTGTTTTGCATATCCAAATCAAAGGATCTGCAAATTTTTTGATAAAAGTAAAATGTGTGACAAAATCCCATTGCTGATGAAGCATTGTGCTGCATAGACACCCTATAAATTGTATTCTGCAGACATAAGGAAACAGTTTGTTTGGCACAGACCCCAGCAAAAATCGCATTATGATTTTAATAGCTTTTTCAGTGAAAATTAAAATGATGATGCAAAAATGATGGTAAAAAGAAGTATTTTCTGCATTTTCTTCAAAAAGAAGAAAATCCAGCAATGGTATATGCTGATATATGAAATATAAACAGTTATTTTGCTATTATCTTATTTGTTGGTTTGTAGTCATCGTCTCTCAGGTTGTGGTACATAAAGACATACTGGGCGGCACGCTCACCCGTCAATATTTATCAATTTTAGCAAATTCCCACAGAGATGGAGATTTGTAGAAAGTGTTCTCTGACCTGTGAGAAGCGGTCACAGTGAAGGAGGAAGTTCATCTCTTGTTTCAGCCTCTCCTGTCAGTGACCACAAATGCACTTCTCTCTGGGCAGTCCTGACTTCTTGTCTCTTCCTGTCTTCACTGCCACTTGGTGACATTTGCCTCTGCTTCCTGTCAATTATCAGGGAGCACACTGGGGTCTGTGCTGGTTTTGTCATCAGCTTGATGTTACAGATTGAAAGTGTACAAGTTCATATTTCCTATCAGTTACATTTTGAATTTCACAGGAAAATTAGTCTGTTTATCTTGAGTCACTGCAACAGAAGCATGACACCTGATTTACTTGATTTACCTGGACTAAACTCCCCCATACTGTCTTACACAATTTGGAACAGAGCGCTGACACAGCTGACTCTTCACGGGGTGAAACTTGGTGCAAAATAAGTTGAAAGTAGAACCTGAAAAAATATCAAATATCGAACTCATATTGCACATAAACATAGCTATATATGAAAAATATTGGCACAGACCCCAGCAAAAATCACATCATTGTTTTAATAGCCTTTTCTGTGAAAATCAAAATTATGATGCAAAAATAATCATTCAGTTGTGTCATATTGCAATTTCAACATCTGTCAAAATAACTGCAGAATATTTTTTTTTTTACACCATATCGTTCAGCCGTACTTGCAATTATCAAACTTTGGCACAGCTAACCCTGAGAAAGATTTTTCTCTAAATCATGCAATTATGGTCAATGATTTTATAGTCTATAGCTTCTATACGCTGCTTATATTGATACAGTATATTTCATCATTTCTTATCTATTGCATAAATAACAGCTGACTTAGAAATAAATTTGAATGTCTTCAGTTACATTTCATCATGCATCAGCAAAATAAATTTTACAGAATGATCGATGAAAAAAATACACCACTTGTAGCATCTTTAACTGATCTTCTGCTCTCTCTTCCGTTATTTGACAGGTCCAAGACGCCCAGGCCACCATGAGGCTGTACACAATGGTGAAAAAAAATTGGGAAGCGGAGATCAAAGCCAGTCAAAACAACAAAGACTCGCACAAGAAGAGTGAGAGAAAGCCCAAGTCCCCCAAGAACAAGAGCAACCATCTCGCAGGATTATGAATTCAGAGCCGGTCTGCAACAAGACGGATCATCCCTGGACAAAAGGTCACAGGAGGCTTGACTCAAATGATTAGAAGTTTGTTTGTTTTCACAGGACAAAGAAATAAGAGGAAGACTGTTTGAGTTACAGTGACGTTAATTATAATTAATTGTAATAATTGTAATAGTCATAATAAATTTTGTATAACACCTTTCAGAATGGGATAACAGAGTCCTTTCCAGTGAATAAAAGCAAATAATAAGAATATACCAGATATGAATGAGTTACAGAGGAATAAAAGAGGCAAAACATTTAAAAGCTTTGTAAATAGAATTTGTAGGAAATGATTTAAAGATGACAGAGATTTAGCAGGTTGAATCTCCTCAGGTGGGGCACTCCAAACCTGAGAGGCAAGGATGCTAAAGACTTGATCATTTTTAGCCTTTGGCCTGAACTTGCGCATGGCCAGGAGGATGTCAGGCTGTGCTCTGACTCATAACACAGGGATTAAAACATCTGAGAGAGCAAGGAGCCATTATTTAGACTGATCCCTTAAGCTCTTTCCCCCTTAAATATTTCCAGAAACCAGTGCCTGACATGTTACTCTAGGCAGTAAGAGCTTGGGTTTCAAATCTGTTGCAAACGCTGTTCTTACACGCACATATTGACCTGCAGTGTTAATAAGATTCATTATAAGGCCATGGATTGTGTGCATACTGTATTATTTTTACATTGTTTCTAGTGTTTTATAAATTGTCTGTTCAAAACTTTGGTCTCTCATGTCCTGCTAGTCTAACAGTTAAGTCCCTGGTTGGTTTGGGGAGGATTTGCCTTAAAATGTATCTTTTTGAAACTGTTATGAATAAAGTATGAGAGAAATTATTACTGTATAAAGCTGAATGTCCAATGAAAACTACTTGCACACATATCAGTTTTCTAACAGCAAATGTTGGGCTGCGAAGAGCATTAAAGCCGTCCTCAACAGGAGGAGCGGTGCTTTCTGGGCCGGACGCAGGGAGCTGGAGAGGAAACGTAAGGGTGGAAGGAACACCCACAGGGAGCAGAGCAACAACAATCTGTTGCAGAGCTGTGAAGGAGGTTGCAGAGTTGTATGAGAATGAGTCACTGGCCTTAGGCAGGTGGGCTAAATGATGGAGGGAAACCAGGATAGAGTGAAGAAACTGCCAGTCAGCCAAATAGCAAAAGGTTTTCCTGCAGCTCTTCAATCTATCCTCCGGGTCTGAAAAGGCTGCCTTCACAGTGGAAAATAATTATTGTTGCAGTTCCCCCAAAACATGACCCAGTGACTACAAGCTGGTGGCCCTGACCCTCATATGATGATATTTGAAAGGTTCATCTTCCAGCACCTCAGACCCTTTGTAAAGGATTCCCTGGACCTTTGCAGTTTGGACATCAGGTCCATATAGGCATAGGCAACGCTGTCATATGGCAAGGCAAGGCATCTTTATTTATATAGCACATTTCATACACCGAGGCAATTCAAAGTGTTTTACAGAATAATAAAAATATAACAAAATTAAAGATCTAGAATTTATGAAGTGCAAAAGTACAGCAGAAATTCAAAGTGCTTTGCAAAATAAAAGCACAGTAAAATTAACGTTTAAACGAAAATTAAAGGAGGCAATTTGAAACGCTTTGCAGAAGTACAAAAAATTCATTACACAGCAGAATAGGCAGTGTAGAATATATAAAGTTTTAAGTTACAATGAAGAAGTAGAATTTTTAGCTTGTCTGATATCATCTGGGAGGTTATTCTAAATCTGTGCGACTTGATAACAAAATGCTGCTTCGCTGTGTTTTGTTCGAACTCTTGGGACAGGCAGCAGACCAATCCCAGATGATCTGAGGGTCGTTGAAGGTTCATATGACACAAGCATCAGATACATATTTGAGCCCAAAACCACCGAGTGATTTGTATTTACCTGCTCCTCAGAGCTTACTCCCACCTGGAGAGGCTGACTGTGCACACACACATCAATGACTCATCTGCTGACACAATAGATTATATGTTCTCTGGATAATTTGACATATCAGTTCAGTGTATGTGTATAGAGAACAGTAAAAATAATACCCATTAATGAATTTCCCATGAGTGAAAAAACTGATATTAAACTGTGTAATACCTCCCCCTGGTGGTTAGTAATGTTTAAAGAGAGCTTTTACCTCAAAGACACAATGTACATGGTGCTTTTTGTCTTTTTATTGAGTGACTATGAACAATGGACACCTGGGGAAAATAAATAACCACAGAAGAGAGAAAAAGCATATAATGGAAGCCATTTTTGGATAGTTTGGCATTTGAATGAAACATTCATTATTGAGGAAAAGATTTATAACTGCTGTGCTCCTGATATTTAAGATATGTATTTTGGGAGTAGGAAGTTTAGATCAAAGTGTGATGCTCATTATTAACCTAAGCGATCTGTGACGTAAAAGTCAACAAATCAGCTGGAAATGATGGGCTGCTGAATTTTACAAAGTCTCCATCCACAATGTTGAATCTGTCCTGCATGTTTATGACGAGGCACTTGAATCAGGGTCTTAACCTGCCTTTAATAATCATTATTCCAAAGCCATACAAGGATCCTTAGGGAACTGAACGGCAATAACCCTGATAAATAATAAGAGCTAATTTCCGCAATGGCTGTGTTGGCAGCCATAAACCTCCTCAAACAGGCGTGTTTATAAACCTGACATCACCACATAAATACATTTGGAACAAAGATACAAAACACAAAAATGAGTCATGATGTCAAGATATTCATTAACACTATTTGACTAGTGAGGCAGTTCATCCCAGAAGAGGGGGAAATATTTGATTGTCTAGAATTTACTAAGCTACAGGGTTGCAATCACCATCCATCCATCCGTCCATCCGTCCGTTTTCTTCTTGCTTATTCCAGTCAGGGTTGTGATAACAAAAGGTCAAGCAGAGTTGCCCAGATGTCATTTTCCCCAGCAACTTGCTCCAGCTCCTGTCGGGGGAATCCAAGGCCAACTGGGAGATGTAATCCCTCTAAGGCGCTTTCACAGTCGCGTTTTCAACCTGGGACGACCCCAGGGTAAGTGTACAAGCAGTTTCACATTCAGTCAACCCAGGGTGCAGACTTGCTCTCTGGGGCCAATTCAACCCTGCTTGGGACCAGGGTCGAAATGTTTCACTCTGGGGTGACTCACCCTGTGGTGAGATGTCTGAGTGTGAAAGCTCCTCTAGTCCGTCCTGGGTCTGCCCTGGGTGCCCTCTCAGCTGGTCGTGCCTGGTGTTTTTACCCACACAGGGAGGCACCCAGCAGACATCCTTACCAGTGGGCCAAACTACCTCAGCTGGCTTCTCTCTGAGGTCCTTCCAGATTGATGTTCCTCAATATGTCATGGAGAATAAGCCCAATCACCCTATTAAATTGAGCCTTACTGAAGATGCTGCTCCTGAAAGTATTGCTGCATTGGTTGGATGTCATGATGAATCAGACTTCAGGTTTTCTTGGATGGATTTTCTTGGACGCCATAGGCATAAGGAACTCAATAACAAAACGCATTAGAGAATTGTGCTACAGAACATGTATTCCTGCAGCAACCACTAAGTAGATCCCTGCATTATGTGCAGTTGACCTGTAACATTGTATGACTGATTAACAACATAAACTATATTACCAATAAATCAGACATTTCTTATAAGTGAATCCACATGATTTATCCTGTCAGTATTTCTTACCTGTAGATTTGACTTGATAAACTGATGACATGTTACATTTCTGCCCTAAATGATGCAGAGACATTATGTCATCTTGTTTGGCAGTGCCTTTATGTTTGTGTCTTTTGGAATGATTTGCAGAATGATTGCCTGTGATATCACTCCGCCTCTGCAGGAATGTGATCTGTTTATGTAATGCAGACCCCAACAAGTCATGCTCAGTTCACTTATTATCATTGGTAAATAAAATATATAAGAAAAATCATATACTGTATGTAAAAATGTGACTTTATCTCAAGGCTTTCCACTAACTTGATTTAATGAAAGGATTTGAATCATTATGGCTGTTCACATGATACATGAGTCATAAGTATAGTTCATGTCCTGCCAGGCTACTGAACATTATTTAGATATAGGGAAGTGACTGTTAATAGCATGTATGTAGATTTTGTGGTTTGTGAATTTTTAGCACCTCTATCCGGTTTGATTTGTAAGCCCAACCGCCTTCCACTAAATATGAAATGTGTTACATGCTTGAAGATCATACTTTACTGAAAACCAGGCGGGTGGGCCCTGTGTTTTAATGCAGTCCAGCTTCTGTAAATGATGGACATCAATACAGGATATTGAACCACCATTTTTTGCCTGTCCAATCAGCTTTTGTGTTTGCCACCTCAAGGCCTCCAATCCTTTTTATTCACCTTGGGAATAATGTTTGCTGCTTGATTACTTCTCCGGGCCTGGCTCATAGCTTTGCAGGTCCCCCTCTGTATGTGCAGTGTTTGGATAAATATTGCCTGCGCCTATACTGTAATGATTATAATAACACAAATCAATAAATAAATACTGAGATGAGAAAAGAAACTGAGAAGAAACTGCTTTTTTCCCCCCTCTGTCAGTGGATGCAACTCCTCTCTCGGCCACACAATGTCGCCTCAAGTTTGATGTTGAACACTTTCATAAGCATATGCTGTGTAATGCTGCCACCAAGAGGCTGAGGCTGGATATGTCTGCTAACTGTGGTACAGTTTCAGTAATACAGCCATGCCAAAAGAAGAAGAAAAATTACTATAGGCTACTTTCTTTGATGGAGCACTTACACAAAGACGATCTGTTTCAGTCCAGTGAAGCTATAGGAACATTTTAGCTTGATGCAGACAGTGTTGCCATGGTGACTGATATTAACCTGAACCGGACAACTTGCTTGAGTGCAAAATAAGCCATTAATTGACCAGTAACTGCTTTCATCCATTACCCCTGAAAATCAACTCTATTTGTAGCTCTAATTTGTAGATCCAAACAACATGCATGTGTTGGGTAGCCAAAATTATCAGGGGAAATTTTTTCATCTGCTGTTGAAACAAAATTATCAGTTTTCCTTGTGCTGGCTCAGGTATATCCTCAATGAATGCTCACAGAGATTATTATAAAAACATGATGTAAAATGTGAATCTACACTTCCTGTCACATCAGCAGAACTCTGGAATCAGTGTTTTCTAAAATGTGCACACAGGGCAACAAGTCAAGAAATGAACAAAGACAAGCAGCTCCGTCTGTCTGAGCTGTACAACCTAAAATCTGGGACATCATATGGTGCGCTGCAAATTGGTTGGCTTTGATGCTCTTACAGGAATTGCAGGCAGTTGTTTAATGTAGTTTTGCACTGTAGTTCTAGGATTTTAATATTCTCTTAAATAACTGCATCCTTATATTAGGCCTAAAGAGTAAAAGCAAAGTCAAAGTGGGTGTTTCTTCTCAAATGCAACAGCTGTGGATGACTTTTTATTCACACTAGAAATTAAAGAAAAGCCAGAATTCTATTTTGGCATTTTTCTATTACGTGAGCTATTACGTATCTTTTTTTTTTCCTTTCTGTGTGGCGTTTACAGATTCTCCTCTCGTTCACGTGGGTTTCCCCAAAAGCCCAAAGACATTCAACTTTTGGATTGGAGACTCTAAATTACCCATGTTTCCTTGCCTTCCCCCAGTGTATGCTGGGAAAGGTTCACCCTCCCTCCCTGTCTGACCCTGAAAAAGGCTTAAACAGCTACAAAAACATGAATGAATATCTTTTGGTAGACTACAAACCTTTCAAAAACACCCCTTCTATCTCTCTCCTTCACTCTTATCCTTTTTTGTGTTAGTATTTTCCTCTTACATGTTCATTCCTATTCCCAGCTAAATGCATAAAATGTAAATATTGCATGCACATCCTAGAAGCTTACATAATCTATAAAACTGCATGAGTGTTGTATAGGTTTGACAAGATTGTTCTAGCAATTTGATGAATACAAAAGTCTCCAGGCAGTGCAGTGTTTTCAATAGGGGTTGTCTATTTTATGTAATTTTTAGAATAGAAAGAATAAAGAGTTCAGGAAATCATTATGGTTATGATTATTATTATAATTATTGAACATAGCATTACTTTAGGCTCTCTGTCCTGTAACCCACCTGCTCCTCTCTTACCACATGACTGCTGATGTCAGCCAGGCCAGAGTCAAGGATGGGAACCTGTAGACAAAATGGTGTTTGTGCGTCCGTTCAGCCAGTGAGCATATAGGCTATGTGGGCTAAATAGAAAAAAAAATTAAAAATCAAAATAAATGCAAGGATTACTCATAAACATCCTGTTTTTTTATTTATTTATTTTACTGCTTATTTATTCATCAAGTTCAACGCCAATATGAGAAATTAGCCTCTGTATTCACTGGGGTCCTCCCACCCCTCTGTCTTATTCTCTAATCCGCCCACATGTATCGTCTGAGGGAAAAAAAAATAGTGCAGAAGGTGACGCTCCTCCAAAGGAACAGAGAGAGAGAGAGCGGCAGAGAGAGGGAAAGGGAAAGAGAGAGGTGTCTACAAGCTGTATCTCCATTGAAACATTTGGGAGGGGGAGACAGAGGAAGAATTGAATGGTAGCTACACCCTGCGCCTGGAAGCGTAGAGACACTGTAACAAAGGCTGGCAATTATTTTTGGCAATAACAAAGAGGTGGGAGAGGGGCACTGAAATCGAGGGAAATAGCAAAAGGCAGTTTTCAGGGGGACTTCTGCTTCATTTCATACGAGAGACTCATGCCTTGCCATCATCAGCATGATCATAAGCTATAAGTAATAAGCGGCAATAACGGTGTCAAAA
>OMKZ01046762.1:0-20876 GCA_900302535.1 Neoniphon sammara | reverse complement strand
GTTTTATTTATTTCGGAATCTGAAAGATATTTTATTTTGAAAAATTACCCGATTCTCTGTTACATCCGTCTATGTCACTCTTGACGCAGGTCAAGGCGCTCTTCTCGGTCATGTGATAGGTTGCCGCTAAAATGAAACCCAGGCGACCAAAACAAAATTGCGAAGTAGACTGGATATAAGCCACACACTTCGGGTGTCATTGTCTCCTATTACCCCTAGGTGGGACCGCCTGGTTGGAGAACAACAAGCTTAGGGCTCCCACTGATTCAGCATTGTGGTGAGTTGTATTTTTCATGCACTTTGTATTTGCGGTGTATCTTATTTTGAAGGCATGTTTAAACGTTACCATAGCGACCAGGGAGTGTTGCGGGCAGAGAGGACGTTACTCACATCATGATTCGTGTTTATTATTATGTTTAGAAAATACCACCGTTTTCATGCAGGTCATATCATATTATTTTGTTGTATTTATTCGCCACACCTTAAACGCCGGTCCCTGAAAATATTGTCTGACATAAAACCGGTCCGTGGGGCAAAAAAGGTTGGGGACCGCTGATGTACAGTACATAACACACACAGCACCAGGCCGAGGTAAACATTGCATGGATGTTCTTTACTCACTTGCCACGTTTCCAAAGCCTTTGACATACGCTGCCCATTTCCTGTTGAAGGAAACTGCGCCTCCTGTTCGCTTCTGAAACACCGTCCAGCCTCCGTCTGGAAGCATCTCACAGTAAACCTGAGCAGGTCGACCAGGAAAAACAATGTCAAAATAGATAAATAGATAGATAAATTAATTAATTAATTAATAAAAAGAATTAATAGACGTTGGTGCCGGGTAACTGAACACATTCAAGAGTTGGAAGACAGAAGTGAAGATATCTCAAAATGCACAAATTTTCCATTCAATTATGAACTTTGTTTTCCTCAGTACATATCATTCCTTTCTTTTAACCACTTTGTTTCTCTGTCGAAATTGAAAAGAGTCAATGGGACGCAGTGGTGGCAGGAACAGATTAAATTTATTTTCATTACTCTGAGTAGCTTTTAGTGCTCTTTGTGATACCTTGAAAGGGGTTTTGACTCCCTGAGGCTGGATGCGATAAACCCCGCTGGCTGCAGTTGGCGAGAGAGCCTTAATCTCTGTGCAGTCTTTCCCTGCGACACACACACACACACACACAGAGAGAGAGAGAGAGAGAGAGAGAATGAGAATATATACGTATGGAGAATGGCAACTTAATTTTTAGACTTTGCATTTTTTAGACTTTAATCTGTAGACAAAAATAAAATGAACACTACCTTGAGGAGAAACTGTTTCCTGCTATTAGAAAAATAAGAAAATTATGTGAAAACTGAGCTGCATTACAGGAGAGAAAATCTATTGTGTGCATGTGTAAAAACAGAGTCCAAAGACAGAGATAGGAAGCCAGTGTAGGAGGATGCAGTAAAGAGAAATTTAGAAATTTGAGTTCTTTTGTTGTTGTGATGTGTACATGTTAGTTTTTACTGCGTTTTTACCTCAGTCTGCTCCGAGAGGCTCAAGAGACAGGTGACAAACAGCCCACAAAATCCAATCAGACTCTTCATTTTTGCCAGGTTTTCTAAGCAAGCAGCAGAGTGAAAATATTAAAAACCGTGACCTGTCTTCGGTGTGAACAGGCAATCAAATGTCTTGTGAATGTCGAGCGTGTCCCTCGCACTCTTACCTGGGCGTTTGATGACGAATTCTGTCCGCCAGATCAAAGTCCAAACCAGGAACTTCAGCTGATATATCTCTTACTGGCACACCAACCACGCCCTCTTCATGTTTACAGTAAAAAAAAAAAAAAAAAAAAAAAAAAAAGCTGACATCATTTCCCTGAACTGATCCTGAACTCCTGAACTTAACACACTGAACACACACCAAACCCAGACGTCAGGTCAGCAGAACAGCAGAAGGAATTCCTAGTCATCAGTAAAATTTCCCATAAAAACCACCAGATCTTCAAAGTCACACATCTACTATTCTTACCTCTCCTTCAAAACAAACAACATTCTGACTCTGAGTCGACTCAACCAACATGGGTCATGCAACAAAAATATATGTAAATGAAAATATATTACCACAATTTTTTGGTAAATGTAAAATATATTAAAGCTCAGTTGGCTCAGTTCCCCTGAAGAGGACATGAGCTCCCTGGAAGCTGAAACCCTACTTTGAGAAATTTGAAATTTAGGGGAAGCTCTTAAACAAACTCTACCACTCACACAAAGTGACAATAAAATAAAATTAGTGTTTAAGCTCCATTATATTACTCATGATGCTCTGATGCTGGTATCAGTGTCAGTTCCAATGCCAGGCTAAAATGGAATTACCCAAGACTAATATTTAATGTCAGATATCAGACTACTATCAGAGGTTAAGGCCTACATGGAAAATTACAGTTTGCGTAAACATCCTGTTACAAATATTTCAATATTTGACCATAGTCATGGGAATTGAGGAACTATCAACAGAAAGATGGTAATCGACTGATAAACTTCAGCAAACATCTTTTAGTAAAAGACAAAAATTATTACTCAACATTTTTTTTTTTTTTTTTTTTGGTGCTATATTCGAGACTTTATGTTCTTTGTCCAAAATTTTTATTGATAACATTCCTTTAACCTGTGTCCAATCAATACTCTTTCTTGGGATTCTTTATCATGGAAACAGCATATTATGGCTGTACAAAAATGGTCAAAGGCATTGGTATCTTAGGAAAAATTCGCCACCTGATTAACACTGAGGTTGCAAAGACTTTATATTACTCAGTGATATATCCATACATCAATTACTGTAATTTATCTTGGGCTAGTACTTATCAGACCAAACTTGAGCCCATATATCATCTTCAAAAATGTAAGAATAATGAGCTGTGTGCATCCAAAGCACTCTGCTCAACCTTTATTTCTTAAGTTGGGCATCCTCACTGTTTGTCAGGTGAACCACCTTCAAACTGGCCTATTTGTTTATAAATAAAGAAAAGAATGTTTCCTTTTTTTTTCAAGAGTTGTTTCAATGTAATAATAATTTTCATATGTATCCTACACGAAGTTCTGGTCTCCGTAGAGCTCCACAGCCTTTAAAAGAGCCATGAAGTCATTTCTTCTCACTTTCCCTTATGGACTGCCTATTTAAACTGATGTGAATGTGAATAATATACAGATGTAGTCTATCTTTGAGTGCGTGGTTTTCAGAAATTGATCTTCTGTCTGTATTCAACACACTCCATGTTAATTTTATTTGGAGAATGCCACCTTTCAAGCCATTTGAGGGTTTTTAGGCATTTTCTCCTTAATGCTTTTTTTCTTTCTTATATCTATGTATTTTATCTACTTTTATGTGTAAATAAAAATGAAATGAAATGAAAAAAATGAAAATATCTGATACCAAAATCCCTGACAAACATGACAGAACTAAACTAACTGATTTGATTTTCAGCATTTTTGGAATACACAAGCATGTATTTCTCAAACAGTGGATAAAATAAGTATTTTTTTCTGTCCAGTGTCCCAAAATTAACGTTCCAAGCTTCACTGTTGTGTAGCCAGTGAAAGGAAAGGATCGGATCAGCGCTCGATATCAGTCAATATGTTTTATACTTGGCATTGAAAAGTGGTTTCAGTCCATGCTTAATAGTTACCCAGTGAAATTACACACTACTTAATGCATATTAATCATAACTGGTTCTAATAATAATGCAAGTGTTGTTACAGAAAAGTAATGAATATTTCTCTGCCTCACTCCAAAATCATATAATAATAAGTTAAGCTCCTCTGAAACAAACTGCCCCATCAGACTTTTCATTTTTACTCATAATATACTGAACTGACCTACACCCACACCTCTAATCTGATCTCTAATCTGATCTGATCTGGGTCGGTTCTCACAAAAAAAAAAAGAAAATAATAATAAAATAAAAACGCTAACCGCTACACATTGTCTACTGCACAAATAGTCACAGAGCAGTCGTCCTCGGCCATCCCGAACCCTGGGAAGAGCGGCTCGGTGAAGGTGCTGCTGAAGGTGTGAAGGTGGCTGAGGGTGCCACAGGAGACGCTGTAGAAGGACAGGGTGCCACCTGGCCAGTCCAGGAACACCCCAACCCTGTGGGACCCAGAGGAGGGTGCTGGTATGACAACAGGCTGGTGGTCGTGCTGGGCGCTGTAGTGATCCTCAGAGCAGTACAGGCTCCAGGATTGGTCGGTGCTGCCAAACCCGCAGAGGTGGTAGCTTGCCCGCCGACGGATCCCTCTGGTTGCCACGGCGATGTCCACCCAGCGTCCTTGCCACTCCACCTCCCAGTAGTGGCGCTGGGTGAGGCCTTGGTGGCACAGCACCTGGGGAACGCTCTCGAACCTCTCGGGATGGTCCGGGTACTGCTGCCCCTCCCTGACCCAGGACGCCCGCTTCTCCCCTTCGTACAGGAAGAGACTCTTGGCCGCTGTGTTGCGGTCCAGCATCAGTTCACATGCATCTGTGGAGGACACAAAAAAAATTCGTTTTATTCATTGTATCCAAAAACATGGCAGTCAAATGTCACAGTCTAAAAAATACAGAATGCCAAGTACAGATTCACAAGTCGATGAACGTTCTCAATTATCCGGGATGGATAGATGGATGGATGCTGCATGTATTCATGTTTTTATTTATTATTTTTTTATTTATTTATCCATTTATTTACTTATTTATGCCTGCTACTTTTATTCAATTAGGTGTACATGTATACAATGTGTAACAACTGAAACTTAGTTCAAAGTCTCATTGAATAGTTAATGCACACTTTAAAGTGACTTTTAACCTTCAACTGCTTCTTAAAAAGGCAAAAGTCCTACCACAAATAATATGTTACTCTTAATTCTACTACCACTATTACTACTACTAATAATAATAACAATACTATCTGAAAAAAGCTGACTTTAAAGTGACTTTAAACCTGGAGGTGCTTTGAAAAAAGCCATAAAACAAATAGTAGTCAAACATAAAAATAAGCTAAAATTGGGAAACACACACATCACTCACATGTTTTTAATGTTGATTTCAAATAGCACTCTGCATTATGGTGCACACTGCAAAAAGAGGAAATACAAAGAAATACTCAGTAATATTAGTCAATGTATGACTCAGTGATATTTATCATTTGTGTGTGGCTGTTTGAACTTTGCATCAATTCACTTGTTGCACTGAAGTGGGGTCAATGTGAGTGTCTTCACCTCTGTCAGTTCTCTCTGTGGCAATTAGGGGAACCTGAACGTGAAATGAAACTCTGAACCACAACTTATGTTACACATCATGGAAAATACCCATATTACTAATTTATTTAGAGTAACAACCACTCTAAAAAAATTAATGTTATAAAAATCCGTTAGTGGAGTAAGATCATTTCTAACGTAAATCAAAACTCAAACTCAAAGTAAAGACTCAAGAGTAATTTTCTTGATTCCAGTGGAGTTGTCTCCTGCTTTAAGAAACTGTTTCAAGAAAATGATTAAACTGCATTAAAATAAGTGAATTTTTGTGTTGCTTTGAAGCTGTGCTAGGCAACTTTAACAGGTTTGGCGCCCTCAAATGGCAACAACGGGTAATTGCTGAAAACTGTTTAACCTTCAATACCCATAAATCCTGTGGGGTGATGTCAGTAAACTGCACACAGCTGCTCTGTTATGTATGAAAAAACAGAGGGAAAAGATATGGTGGTGAGTCCAGAAGTTTGGATATCACTCTTAGGTTTTAATTCATCACCGCCTGTGGATGAAAAAATGTTCATATCCAACAGAATTTCATGTGGACAAAGAGTTTGAATAGTTTGCTTGTTTGGAGGTAGGACCGATTAATTTTTTACATAAAAGTTTTACCTAGTTCAGCTTTAAAGAAAATGAAATTTCAAAGATTTGGAATATTTGATCAAGCGTCTTTACTTTGTTCAATATTTGACATTGGAGTGTCCCAAGGACAGATCTGAAGATGCAGTACGAGACTAAAAACTGATCGTTTTTGCATTGCACCATTTGTTTCACCTGAGGCTTTCTAGTTTAGAGATCGGATCGTCCAGGCGAGAGGAGATGAGCTTCACTCCAGAGTCCTGCAGGTAGTTGTAGCTGAGGTCCAGCTGTCTCAGATGGGACGGGTTGGATCTGAGTGCTGAGGCCAAATAAGTGCAGTCTTCCTCTGTGACTCCACAGAATGACAGCCTGCAAAAACAGCATTTGAATTCCAGCTCAGAATCCAATTTCCTCTTTTTCCTGCTATGTAGAGAATTACAAAGATTTTAACTTTGGTTTATATAACTTCCTGTGTCTTTTTCAGTTGTATTTTATACGTCTCTCCCTAGCTCTTACCTCCCTACTTTATTTTTAAGGTGTTTCTCTATAATTGTAGGATCACAGGAATATATGTATATTTTTTTGCATTTATTTTCAGGGTACTATGGCTCTGACACTTGCAGTCCGTAAATTCAGGTTCTTGCAATGCTGGCATTAGGCTATATGCACAGCTCCATTACTTCCTGAAACTCAGATGCTCATTTATTTCCTGTGGAACATAATTGGACTGAACTAATTAAACCAGGTGTGTTTGATTGCAGCAGCCAACGACAACGAGCAAGCACACCTGGTTTAATTAGTTCAGTCCAATCCTGTTCCACAGGAAATAAACAAGAACAAATAAAACGGGAAGTACTGGAGCTGTGCATATAGCCTATTAAAAAATCCAAACTTATTTTCGTGTTGCAGTCTGCAAGCGGCTACACATAATATCATCATCTTAATGCCGAAAATGTAACTCAAATTGACCTCAGTGTCTCCAGTCTACATTCTGGACTTCCCAGTCCAGTAGAGAGCAGCTTCACTTGAGAATCTTGCAGGTCATTTCCGCTCAGATCGAGCTCTTTCAGGCACGAGGCATCACAGCGGAGAACAGAGGCCAAATCCTCACAGCACTTCTGGAGGCAGCACTCCTTTAACCTGCAGTGGATAAATCCATCTTGTTGAAATGGATTATATGCTAAATTCACAGTTTAAAGATAAGATAATATTATTTGTTCTATCTAGTTAAACTGCATGATCTGACCTTAATATCTCCAGTTTACAGAATTGATTTTCCAGTCCGGTAACGAGTAGCTTCAGTCCTGAATCCTGAAGGGTGTTTCCGCTCAGGTCGAGCTCTCTGAGGCGGGAGGAGTCTGAGCTGAGAGTCGAGGCGATCTGATCACAGCTTCTCTCTGTGAGGCTGCACCAGCTGAGCCTGACAGGAGGAAGCAAACAAGCGAAAAGGCTACAGGCATCACAGGTATATACAAAAAGCTGACCTGACCTCAGCCTCATTGTCATCTTCATTGTCATTATCATCTTCATCGCTGCTGTATCTTCATCAAGAAAAAAACTCTCTCCCAGTGTCCCAGTTCTGATTATTTTCCCCTTACATCAGACCCAGATCTGATTTTTTTCTGATCAGTGATCAGCAAAAAGCTGAAACTGAAACTAACTGAGCAGGATTATAAACTGTACTTTATTTATTTATTTATGTTTATTAATTTTTTTGCAATTTTGTGTTCAAACTGGGCTCAGCAGCAAAATAAACTATCATGTTTATTTTGAGCTCATTTTCAGAATCCACCAGTCTGATAAAATGCTGCAGTTCCATGCAATTTGGAAATTTAAGTAGTTTATATTTAGATTTTAGATTTTTATAAATAATTGTGCAGCCCTAACTGAGATTCAGCAAATATGTCCTGGATAGCAGGCAAGTCTTATCATTTAGCAAACAGGAAGTGAAATGATTAACTCTGCTGAATGGCCTAATTTGGCCATTAACACTTGGTGTAAAAAGGCAGGAGGAGCACATAAAGTGTTGTGTTCAGTCCACTGACCTCAGTGTTTCCAGTCTGCAGTTTGGGCTTCTCAGTCCAGCAGAGAGCAGTGTAACACCAGAGTCCTGCAGGCTGTTGTTGCTCAGATCAAGTTGTTTCAGGGGAGAAAAGTTTGAGGTGAAAACTGAAGCCAAGTCAGCACAGCAATTCTCTTTCAGCTTGCACCGCTTCAACCTGCATGAAAAAAAAAACTCCAGACTAATTTTCTACCCTGTCAGACACAAGACAACATATATTGGGATTGTGCAATAAAATGAGTTCCAGTAGAGAATACATCAGCAAGAAATAACCTCACTGTTTCCAGTTTACAGTACTGGCTGCGCAGTCCCACACACAGAGCCTTCACTCCTGCCTCCGTGAAGTCATTACCACTCAGGTCCAGCTCTCTGAGTCGTGTGGAGTCTGAGCTGACAGCGACACCCAGCGCTTCACAGCAGTCTCCTTCCAGTTTACACTTATATAACCTGAGCACAGGGGGGAAAAACAGGAATCATGAATATTTTTGAGCCTGACTGATGTATTGATAAAATTGGCCAATACTGGCTTATCATAAATATACTGGTTTTGCTATTGTTTGTGTATATGTTATAAGAAAATAATGTTCAAATAAATTTTAGTTAGTATTGTGGACTGTATTTATATTTGACCTTGATTGGGCATAAATCAAGTTTAATATGTTTATTTTCAGTGAATGACAAACTGACAATAGTTTTGTTTATCTGTCAAATATCCTGTCTATGCATGTCTTTGTCATAGCTCTTTAATAACCAAATTATTTTGCCAAAAAAAGTTTACATTAATATAAAAAAGGAATATTGACTGGCACTATTGGATTTTTTTCTTTCTTTTTTTTTCTTTCCTTTTTCCCCCCAATACTCAAATATCGATAGTAGTATGGGTCTCAAAAACCCACTATTTTTCAGGCTTTAATACTATTTTAGCTCTATTTTAGGAGATTCAATAAATAGTGTAACTACATTTCACTATTCTGCCCTACACAGCCAAACAGCACAGGATTATATATCATTTAATTGCATTTCTGAGTATAATTTTGTTGATATAAAATTTAACATTAAGCTATTACTTTCACCTACAAAGAGTTGTTGCTACTGTTTGTCTTTTCAGGGAAGTATGGTGCATTATACTGGTGCTCAAGGGAAGGGAAATGAAACTTCCTGACCTGAGAATTTCCAGTTTGCAATGTGGACTTCCTAATCCAGCAGACAGCAGCTTCACTCCTGAATCCTTCAGGTTATTGTCACTCAGGTCCAGCTCTATCAGGTGAGAGGAGGCAGAGCTGAGTGCTGAGGCCAAAACATCACAGCATTTCTCAGAAAGGTTGCATCGATTTAGCCTAGGTGAAAAAATGAAAATATCTTTAATCCTGGGCATAAGTTAGCTTACTGGAAAATTGTAATGGCAAATAACAAATTCCAGTCAAAATCTATACAAATAAAAGACAGATGGCAATTTCTTTTTTAAATCATTCACATCCATACTATCCATGATGTTGGAGAGTTAGCAGGGTACCTAGCATACGTAGATAACCAGATAACTATAGGGTTGGCTAGGCTACTGAATGTAGAATGTAGGCTAAAAGGTTAGCTATGGCTATATCGCAAACACTTGGCTTCATAATATTAGCTGCCTCCCTTCTTACCTCTTGCATTTTTCACTGGGCTTTATGTTATTTAACTAGAAAAACTTTCCTCAGTCAGGTTTCTAGCAGTCATCCTAAATAGTACGAGTGATATGTGCATTGCATCTGTGTACTGATAAATTACAATATATATGTCTATGAAGGTATAAAAATTAGACAAATTAAATTTGTTCAAACCTAGAGTATAATTACAAGCTGAAATTACAAGCTGAAACTGGACTATCATGTTTCAGTCATTTGTTGAACTCACAGAGCACGTGTGGAGGAGGTAATGACAGCCAGCAGCTTCACGACCCCCTCTTCTGATCTTATATACTTCTTCAGGTCAAACTCTTCCTGTGTTGCTTCTGATGTCATCAGTTCAAAAGTGAGTGCTGACCACTGAACTGGCGAGAGTTTTTTGGCTGAAAGCCTCCCAGAGCCCACAAAGCTCTGGATCTCCTGCACCAAAGACTCTTCTCTCAGCTCACTCAGACAGTGGAACAGGTTGATCTTGGTCTCTGGCTCTTCTTTGATCCTCTCCTTGATAAACTGGATGGTTTTCTCCACATCTTCCTCTTCCTGTTCCTCCATATCCAACACTCTACCCAAGAGCTCCTGATTCGACTTCAGTGACAGTCCCAGGAGAAAGCGAAGGAAGAGGTCCCAGTGGCCGTCCTGACTCTCCAAGGCTTTATCAATGGCAGTCTTGTGAAAGTTGAAGACCGACTTTGGGAGCCATCTCACGGATATCCTCTTTAGGTATCCAAGAAGAACATTGTCCTTCCTGTTCATGTACGAGTGATGCGCGTAGACGGCTGCGAGAAACTCCTGGATGGTCAAATGTACAAAGCTGAAAACCTCTCGCCTCCTTCTTCCCTCCATCACAAAGATCTCTGTGCACACACCTGAGTAGATCGTAGCCTCCTTCACGTCCATGCCACACTCTTTCAGGTCGGCTTCGTAGAAGATCAGTTTGCCTTTCTCCAGCTGACGGAATGCCAGTTCTGCCAGCTTCAAAACAATGTTGTCACTCTCCATGGGATACTCCCCTTCTCTCATCCTATCTGTCTGGCAGAGAAGGAGGTATGCATACATCTCAGTCAGGGTGTTGGGCATGACTCCGGTCATGTTGTCCCGCATCATTTTCTTCATCACAGTAGCTGTGATCCAACAGAAAACAGGTATGTGACACATGATGTACAGGCTCCTTGATGACTTCACATGGTTGATGACCTTGATGGCGAGGTTCTCGTCACGCAGACGCCTCTTGAAGTATTCCTCCTTCTGTGTGTTGGTGAACCCTCGGACCTCGGTCCATTGGTGGATATGCTTTCGTGGAATGCGATTGGCTGCTGCAGGCCGGGAGGTGATCCAGATGAGAGCGTTGCTGAGCAGATCTCCTGCGATGAGATTCGTGATCAATACGTCTAACGAAGCCGGCTCAGTTTCATCTCTCAAGACCTTGTTGTGTTTAAAGTTCAGAGGGAGGAGGCTCTCGTCCAGGCCGTCAAAGATAAACAGAACTTTGCATTCAGTTCCCAATGTCGCAAGCTGTTTCATCTCAGGGAAGAACTGATGGAGCAGGTCCATCAGGCTGTAGTCCTTCTCGCCTATATTGGGATTCAGTTCACGGAAAGGAAGTGGGAACAGAAAGCTGATGTCCTGATTTTCCTCTCCTTCTGCCCAGCTCAGAATATACTTCTGTGCACAGACAGTTTTCCCCACTCCAGCTATACCCTGTGTAAGTACGGTTCTGATCCGCTTCTCCTGGTCCGGCCGGAGTTTGAAAATGTCACCAGCTTTTATGGAAGATTCCTCTGTTGACAAACGCGTTGACCTCAGCTGTCTGACCTCGTGCTCGTCACTTACACCTCCCCAGGTTCCTTCAATCAGGTGAAGCTCAGTGTAGATTTTGTTCAGATAAATGGTGTCACCTTCGTCTGTGTTCCCCTCATAAATGTTTTGGTACTTCCTCTTCAGGATGGACTTAAGTTTTTCTTGTACTGCATGCAGGTCAGTTCCTGTTAAAAGAATAAAAAACATTCATGCCAATACGGTTCTCACATTTGTATTAGTCATTTTCAGCTTTTAGTTTTGTATCTGTGAACAGATTGTTTATATGAGTGTGTGTACATGTTTTATTTCGTCCTCTCACCTTTGCCCACTTGTGCACTTGCAACTGAAAAGAGAGGAGAGAGAGAGGAGTTACACAATAATTGTCTCACAGCAGTTATGTCTCACCAACTAAGAAACCTGTGACATTATCTACTTAAAGAAACATTTTTTTTACCTCCATCACACATTTCCTTCAGTCTTTCAGCCCAGAGGTTGAGTTTCATCCGCTTTAGTATGTCCAGTGTGACAGTAACAGAATTGTCATAGCCATAAGTCTGCACTAAAAGATCCACCACAATCGGTCTGTCCGCACCATCAAGACGACTTTTTGGAATATGAGGGAATCCTGCAAGAACATCATTGTAAAGAAACCACATGAAAGTCCTCAGCTCCTTGTCAACCAGCTCCTCCATAGTGGCCAAGAGAAGTTCTGGGACACTGGCCATGTCTGTCCTCTGAGATCCTCAACTTCAGCAATGCCTACAGTTTCCAAAAAGTTAAAATTTGCCCTGCTGGTTCAACGGCTCCCATCTCCTGGCACAGGCAAAAGTCATGTGCGGTGACTGTTTCAGTTTTTCTTCCGAGTCAGTGGGCTGGTTTTGATGTCGTCATCTGTTTCTGATGTCACTGATAGCCATCCAATCAAAGCAACCACAGTCAGTCCACACTCTATACAGCCCAATTTTCCAATAAAGATAAAGGCATTCCGGCTGTGACTGCCCATCTTATCACCTTTGCATTGGCATCAAACAGGTTGAGTCAGTCTA
This sequence comes from Neoniphon sammara, assembly GCA_900302535.1. NCBI lineage: Eukaryota > Metazoa > Chordata > Actinopteri > Holocentriformes > Holocentridae > Neoniphon > Neoniphon sammara. Next base: position 8,460 of record OMKZ01046762.1, on the reverse strand, counting down.
GTAAAGTGAAGTGGATACCGGAAAGAGCGAGTGAGGGGTAAAAGAAGAATATGCGGGCAGTGCAGAAAGGGAAGTTAAATCTTCTCCGTAAGACAGAGAACTGCATTTGTGGTTGAACATTATCAGTTTCATTCTGTGTCACATCCATGCAAAGTTTCTTGCTTTGATGCCCTAAGAAACCAGAAGCAAATGAGAAAAAGTTGCTTATCTTCTCATCACCAAGAAGAGCAATGCAGGCGATTGTGCGCATTCCTTTTTCTTCACAAAGAGCTTGTGTACAAATTCTGCAGGCTGTCACGCAATGCAGTCTGTGGTCTGCTGCCTTTTCTTCAAACATACTTTGTTGTATATAATAATGTAGTAATAACATGGAAAGGTTGAGAGATGAAAGGTTTGTTGATGGAATAGATAGGCTATGAGGTACAGCTGTATACCATCAGCAGCACAAAATACCTGATAATTGATAATTCTGATAATTCTCATAAAGCAGCGTAAGTTTAGTGGTTGCCGTGATCACACTTCTGGTACAAGGAAGTTATTTAGCAGTAATTCCTACTCTTAAGAAATCCTTGCAGTAATACAAATGCAGTGGTAACTGTTTTATAAAAGCCCATATAACCACAATGCCCTTTTGTTTCTTCCATTATGGATACTGCTAATTCCATCAAGGCTTTATCAAGTATAACAAAAGGTTGTGTTCATTACATATTAGCGAAGCTAAAAACAAAAAAGTAGCTTTATAGTTAGTTTTAAAGAAGACATCTTACACATAAACCACCCATAGATATGTAATACACTTTCAAGATTAACAAAAACAGGATCTTTTATTGCAAATATTGACAATTATAGTGTTATGTCATCAAAAAGACACAGCACATTGACCCTAGAAAGAAATTATTAGATCGCAATTATGTCACAAAGATAAACATCTGATCTTAAAGAGAACAATTTTGTGGCCACTGACATCGTTATATTGAATTCACTTCATTTTAAATAATTTTAAGTGATCATTTTGTTTTTGTACAATTAAAGATGCTGATCTTACAGTGGAACTATATGTACAGTAGATAGTTGTGTTCCAGTGAGTTCCTGGTGTTTCAGACTCAGACAGGTCAATATGTGACTGGACATCTGAACCGTCATACATCATCAGCTAAAAGCATCGACATGTATGTGTGATAATACCAAGCATCTTCTTACCAATGGCTGCTCTCTGCCGCTTGCCATGCCACCTAAATGCACATAGTGCTAGAAAGACAAATGTACTGACTGTATATAGTGGTCTATAATACGTCCTGCATTGTCTCCTTGCACAGAATATGAGGTCCAATTGTGCAGTATGCTTTTGTGAATGGCTGATGTGTTCGTGCATCAATATCACAAAGGCAAATTCATGCACATCTATTTGTACTTGAGAAATAAATTCTGGTTTTAATTCTGATGCTGTTGCATTGCTGTTTGCATACTTTGTTGCACACAAACACCTCCACGCACAAAATCGATGCTTATACTGATGACACAAGAAAACACTGGACTACATAATATTCTCCCTTGGCATTGACTGGCAAGTAGGAGAGAGACAGGATGTAAAGATGAAACCAAGTCAGGCATCAGTCAGACAAGTCAGAAAACTGCACCACTGGTGTGAAATCAGTCATTTCCACTCACACACGCAAAATTAGCAGTGACCTTGTTTGCTCCTGAATCCTGAAACTAGTCCAGCAGCAGCAAACTGACCAGTCTCTCTCCTGCTGGGAGGCTCTATGAAGATCAGGTGATGCAAAGACTTCTCGCCCAGGCAGGGGGTTTGCTGTCATAGGCGATGCTTAGCTGTTTATAATCTGTCTTTCCTTCACACGTCAGCTCATTGGCTTTCTGATTTTTACTGCTGAATCCATCAGATCCACCCTGAAGCTCGGGCCCGGGTGCGTCAGAATATGGTCTCTCCAGAATTTGAAGGATCCTGTTAACCTGAGGGATGAGGTTAGGATAAGATTAGTTAAGATGAACAGTATTCATCCTCGATGGGAAATTTACTGATAAAAAGTGTCAGATGCCAGAACAAAAAACAAAAACAAGGATCTTTCAGATTATCACATTAAAATGCCTGCTGACCTCAGAGAAGTCTCCTTTCTCAGCAGCCTGTATTGCATTCTGGGCAATGTAGTTGCGGAGGATGACACGTGGGTTGGTGTTGTTCATCATGCAGAGTCTCTCCTCTTTGATGGCAGACAAGTCAGCTGCTCCATCGCACTCCCTGACCAAACGACTCCTGTATCAATTATTAATTAAAAAAATGTGTTAATATTGAGGGGAAACAACATCTGCATCCAGTAGAGACTGAGTTTATATTGACAATGTGTAAAAAACTCAGCCTGTTCCCTGAATTCCTACTGTATACTTGTAGATTTAATTTTCAAAACATAATATATTTCTTTTGTAATATATCCCTCTATTTAAAAGTTTAAAACCATTTGTTCAAATTTTCAAGTATCAATAGTTTTGTGGGGGCACATGCCATTTTTCTTTCAAATGGTGGATACCTCATTTTGGAACGAATCTCTTGGATTGTTTTAAAAAGGGACAGTTCACCAAAAATAAAAGATATTTTCCCCTGCTGAAGGAAAACTGGCAACACAATCCACATCGCTTGGGGATGTGGGTTATATTGAGTCTCCATGTCATTGTTTTTGGTAAGAGCTGTTGCCATTGAATTTTTAACATGTAAAGTTTTGACAATTTGAGGTCCATAAACAAATACCCATTCAGCCCCATTGTATTGGGATGAAGGGAGACAGGCTAGAAACCTCGCCAAAGCACACAGAAACTAACTGGATGTACAGATTTCACTAGGGGTAAGAGGAAAAGGGTCTTTTTTGTGTTGTGGGTAAACTGTTTCTTCAGGCAACCTACACTATGCCCTTTGTATTTTCGCTCAGACCTGTATCTGCGAACCCAGTGCATCCAGTCATCACGCTGCTTTTGTTTAAGTTCATCCTGGTTGGTGCCCAGCAGCTCCTTTAGCCGGCCCATCTTCTCCAGCTGCTGGCTCACCTCCGGCCTGTCTGCCACCATGCCAAACATGGCCGGGTTGGTCTGTGCCATGGACAGGATCATTGCCAGTTCACTACAAACAGAGAAGGTGATTAATATGGCAGTGGAGAGGAGGAAAGATTGCTATTCCATGTGGATAAATCCTGCCAAAATAGCACAAATTTGACTTACATATTGTCTTGGTAAGCTTTTTCTCCAAAATGCTAGCAGGTTAAAGGAAAAATAATTAGGTGACATGAGAGATTTAATCATTTAAAAATTAGCTGCTGCTCAGTTAGTGATAAATTTTGCATACTCGTCGGGAGTATATGGTGGAGCGGCTGGAGTGACATCTTACCTCATGACCAATTTGTGTTTGACCATTGTATTTTAATTACAACTAAATAAAACTTATTGGGGCCCAAATTGTTGGGTGTTAAAAGAATAATACACCCAAAAACTATTCTGTATCATTTACTCAGTCCGAGTTGTACTGAACTCCCAGTGAAGGACTTTAATCACATGCCCCACGGAGAATGAAGGTTCCAAAAACTTTAGCCATTTCTGTTAATATGGAATTCAAGTTTATTTAGAGCCCAAAAAAAAAATTTAATTGATTAGTGACTTTCATAAACCTTAGCAACTCACTCATCGGCTAATGAGTGAACGTGCAGAACAGTTGCGCACAGTTGCTCATGCATGAGGCTTTTTCCGGAAATGGTGGATTTAACAATACAATAAAAGCACATACTAAACACATAAATGGAGAGTCAAGACTTGGAGTAGGCTACATGAAGAGTTTGAGAATTTAATGTTTTCAAAACCTTTTTTGATGCTATTTGTCAAAGTTGCCGATCAGCTCTATTCCAACAGAAATGGCTACAGTTTTTGGGACCTTTTTTCTCTGTGATGCATGTGATTAAAAAAAACTTTTTTCATTGGACATTCAAGACAACTGTGGTAACTCAAACAAAATGCATAGTTTTTGTGAAGTATTCTTTTAAGTTCTAAATCAGTGCCTTCAGGCCAAGAGCAAGGGTTGATTTCTGTCTCTTGAAAATAAACCAAACCAGATATACCGTACCACCATACATTCCCTCACCGGTTCTCCATAGTTGGCTTGTTAGCCACCTTTAGCTCCTCCATAGAGGCACACTGGTCCAGGATGGCGTCCACCACCGGCCCCACTGAGGTCCACTCGCTGTCGCCCTCCTCTGGCCAGGGAACACGACTCAGCAGGCGGAAGGTGTTGGTGAAGTCCGCACCTGGAAGAGGGTGAAGATAAAGGACCATAATGAAACAAGAAAAAACTGAGGTATAATTGGTATACTGTCACAGATATTTATTAGAGTGAATTCAGGATAATTTTTTTTTAAATAGTCCAACACATTACTAGAATATCAAAAACTGTATGATACAAGTTATGTGACGTTTCCAGCAGTGGATTTTATGTTTCTTTCTTTCGAGCTCTTGTCATACACAAACAATACAGACCAGCACTTGTAGACTACATCTCAGTTGAATCTAAACAGTCCTCATTTTTGTGATTTCATTTTCATTTTTTTTTTTTGTGATTTACTGTTTCACATTAAAAGAACAAGTAAAAAATACAGAAAAAGTATATGTTCTGTCTTTATCAGGAAACATACATTTTCTAACATCAAATGTTTCTGATGTTTGTTTTGTTTTGTTTTGTTGAGGATTTCCTGTACCGGTGTTGTGCATGAGGCGCAGCAGGTCTGAAACGAGCTCGCTGTCCTCTGCTTCCTCTTTCCTCAGAAGACCCAGCTTCCTCCTCATGGTGCCCAGGTACAAGGCCTCATATGTGGGCATGAATTCATCCAGAATGGCTCCTGCCTCAGCTGCATGGAGCTCAGAGCCCAGCGCCTCAGCCAGACGAGCCAGGTTCCAGCGGCACACGGACGGCTGGGCTTGGTACGAGTAGCGCCCCCTTCTGTCCGAGGCGTTGCAAACGAAGTCTGGATCAAACCTGACACACAAGGAGGAGTGAGAAGAGGAGGAGTGTGTTCAATGTTGGGCTGGGCAATATATTGTATAATATTGATTAAAGATATATGAGATTAAAAGTAATCTGGGATTTTGGCTATTATAATATCATGCTATAATTTAGGCCTAAATGTTGCCATTTTCTGTTGTTAAAGGCTGCATTACAGTAGTGTGATTTAATTTAATGAAGTTCTTAGTCTTTCCTGGTTGAGTAAAATGCCTGTGCTGTACCTGCTCACTGTGTCCACATTACTTACTGATTACACATTACTTACTATAAATAATAAGTCCAAATTTTCTGAATTTTATTTTGTGTAAATTTTATTAAAGAACAAAAGTTCATCCCCAAAATGAAAAACATCACGTTATCACCAGAGGTATTTGATGATGAAATATGACATGATTTTGTCACTATCACCCAGCCCTGTTTAAGTGGCAACAAATCTCTTAACCTCTTTCTGGTTATTTCAAAATATGATCACTATCGTGTCACATATTGGAGTTTTAGCTACAGAAACATTCATTTATTTGAGTCTCCGGACAAATAATCTCATAGTTTAAGTTAAATTTCAAGAAGCAGCTATACAACTTTTTTTTTTTGAGCACAAGACACCTGTAACTGCCTGGAAAGCCTTTTCAGACACTGTTTATTTGTAACAGCAAATGCAAAATGTAAAACATGCATTTATTTATTTATGTGTGGATTATTACTGCAACTCTATTTTTTGCTTTCCGTTTTGCAAGATGAGAAAAGACACCTGCCCACCTGTCCATGAAGCCAAAGGGGCCATAATCCAGAGTCAGACCCAAAATGCTCATGTTGTCTGTGTTTAAGACGCCGTGGCAAAAGCCGACACACTGCCACTGGGCCACCAGCATGGCAGTTCGCATCACCACCTGGAAGGTGTTCAGGAGTTTACTTTTCCAAAATAGGAAAAATATCTACATGATGTGAGGTCAAAATGAAGGAAACACCAACATAAATACCCCCACATATGGTAGTAGGGTGTATATGTGGTGCTTTTTCTGGCATGGCATCCGTCAAATTCTCCCTCTCTTATTCACCCACACTCACCAAAAATAAAACCTCTGAAGGAGATATTTATGTCGGTGTTTGACCTTACACTGTTAACTGTAGTTGCGTTAACTGCATTGGCAAGGAACTTCCTCCAAAGCACCAACTTAATGTCTTAAAATAAAAAATAAAAATAAAAAAACTTTTACCTCCTTGAAAAAAGCTGTGTTCCTGTTTTTCCGGGTGGTATACTCTTCCTGTATTGAAGGGTAGAAAGTCTCAATGACATAATCCAGCAGCTGAGCTCGGATGTCGTGGCGTCCTGCACTGGGACCCTGCAGACCGGAGAACTCATCCCGGTCCAGGAAGATCTCAAAAGATCCAAACCTACAAGAAAAGAGATCATCTCACCACACTCACTTTCCAGAAGCAACTGAACGCCCATCTTCACTGTAAAAATGTGGTCAGTGGTTCATTCAATTATGGCAACAAACTGAGGTAATATTACTGATTTATAATGTTGATTAAACACACGTGACATCTCTTCCACCTGATGAAGGACGGGGCGACACGCAGGACCGTTGAGCAGCGTTCAGGAACTCGTCGGCCGTTGTTGAGTGGGTCTCTGTTGACGCAGAGGTCAGAGGTCACAAGGGCGGCTGCGCGGGTGCTCGGTATCCCCAGGGCGGCCATGGCCTCGCTGCACAGGAACTCTCTGATGCTGGAGCGCAGCACCTTCCTCCCGTCTCCATCCCTGAAAGAAACACAGTCTGTTCGATCAGCCAGTGAATGAGTTACTGTAAATGAGAGGTAATTGAGGGGACTTTTGTGTACTTCAAGCTTTTTTGAGCAGCTACTACAGTCAGAAATGTTTACTTTTCCTTCAGTGTGTTTTTGCTGCAGTTTTGTACCTGACTCCATCTGAAAGTCCGTCCATCCCAGAGAACAGATTCAGCATCAGAAAGTGTTTAAACTGACAAACTGTGTTTCCATTCCCAGTGAGCAGAGAAGAGAAGAGGAATCTCCCTTTACTTTGTTTGTCACCTTTATTTTTTTTCACATTTCTCATTTTTCCACTTCAAAGACTCTGCTGAACACTTCTACTTGAGTAAAACCGCATCTTCTACTTGAGTAGGATGTTTCAGTTCCCTTTCCACCCATGCCCTCCTCTCTCTTGTGAACAATGAATAGCACTGTAATACTGATTTTCAAGGCTGATATTGGCTAATACGGATTCTCTGTCAGTACATTAGTGGATACCTGACTGTAACATTATCAGACGCCCTTTCCTCCCTTAATAGTAGGAACACCGTACCACTGCACAGAAATTAGGCCCTTGCCTTTTCTTCTCAGGGAGGAAGACAAGATGACATTACAATCTTGATGCTGAGTCAAACAGTCATGCATAAAAAAATGTCACAAACATTCATTTTATATTTTTCATGGGGAAAAGTAGAAGAGGGAAGCTAAGTAGGGATGCACTTGTGGGTACAGAGGTGTGGTGTTTCCACCCAGCCGGTCGCACATTGTTTAGCAACGAGGATCAATTTGATTTGTGCCAGGCAGTTAATCTGTTAAGCAGCTCTGCTTGGGTTAATGCATTCACGTGCTTCTGGTGAACAACACGAGTCAGGAGAGACTTGCTGTGTCACTCTCTAAGATTTTCTGACATTTATATTTGAGAAAAGAAGCACATATTACACATGACAGTCTCACACTGAATCATGTTGATTTGTCACAGACCCATACAGGCTACAGATAACCTGTGATATGAATGAATGAATGAATGAATAAAATCTTTTTTAAAAAGGACTGAACAAAAACAAATTTTACATATAACATTATAATATGTTTACAGTATATTAATACAAAATGAAAAAATGTATAGCTTTATGTACATGTCATTCACACAATATAGTTTTGATATTGGAAATACATGTTCCTGTGTTCTGTTGACAACAAACAGTTATACTCTAGTATTATTTACATTTGCCTTTTACATTTTGGAAGATATTATGAAATATAGGTCAAATGCATTTTTTTCTCATGTTTTATGAATCATATTCATTTAGGTCTGTTTTTTATCTCTACGTTTTTCTTCCTGTTTGTTCAAGGAGATTTCCCCCCCTACTGTTCTCACATTTTCTTTCTCTCCTTTCTTTCGTGTTTTTTTTCGGTCAATATAATATTTGGTCAGGGTAAATATCACCCACCTGGAGCAGGGTGTGACTCCTGCACCTTTCACCTGAATTTCCCATCGCCCCTGAGTGCCAGGCCCCTCCACCTCCCCGAGGTAAATCACCGCTCCGTCTCCCAGTTGCCCCGCAAACAGTCCAAACTGGTGGCCGCTGTAGCAGTGCGCCGCCGGCTGTGATCCCGGCAGCAGCCTGGAGCCGCTGAGATAC
>OMKZ01046760.1:0-10387 GCA_900302535.1 Neoniphon sammara | reverse complement strand
TATGTGTCTTTCTGCAATAGGCCACTCCCATGGCCACACCCCCTTTTAGCCAAATGGCACGAGCACAAACACACACACACACACACACACTCACACACACACACCCTTGACCTCCATGCCAAATTTCAGCCTCCTAGGGTGAAAACTGTGGCCGCTACTGGGTGGGGAAATTTTTGTGTTTTGCTTAATAGCAAAGAGGTTATAATCAGATAAGGTTCTTTAACCCTGCCTAAGCACCATCAACATAAGGTGCTCAATCAAGTGCTTAATTTACTCAGTTATAGCAAAAAGGACAGAAACAAAATATTCTCCTATCCTTTCCCTGAACACTTACCCTTTAATACTAATGCTGTAAGGCCTAACCTTTAATTCAAGCTAGTATTCACAGCAATAGACAGTAGTGGCCTCACAAACCTGGTACAGAAATAATTCTAACAGGATACTATAAAATGTACATTATTTAGACCACTCAAGCTCAGTAAATAACTCTTACTTTATATTAAACACTTAACAGTTGAATACTTGAAATGACATGACTTTACACATTTACATCAAAATAATCTCTTACAGTAGCAAATAGTGAAAATAAACTCGCTTACGTTCATTATCATAGTAGTGTTTTAGATTCAACTCACTCAACATGCAGCGTACCCACCAAGACAAACATGTCAGTGCACTCCATAAATCCATTTACATTTTAAAGGAACACTCAAACGTTTTGGGCAAAATAACCTTTTTCCCAATGCTACCCTTCAGTTCTTCGGGTAGCATTTCATGTTAGCTTAGCATAAAGAACTGAAGTCTCCAGGAGTCATTAGCCTAGCTCCATCAAAGTGAAAAAATAAACCTTACAGCAACTCTGAAGCTGTCTTATTTACACAGTGTATCATGTGTATTTGAAATATACGTCTTGGGATTAAAAAGAAAAGAAACGAGTCGTTTTAGGAGAAGTTAGATGGTAGGAACTATAGATGGTGAACTATAACTGCTGAACATACGTGTTCAGCGGTTATAGTTCCTACCATCTAACTTCTTCTAAAACGACTCGATTTTTTAAAAAAATTCCAAGATGTATATTTCATTACCGTGTAGCACATGATATATTGTGTAAATAAGACAGCTTTGGAGTTGCTGTAAGGTTTATTTTCTCACTGCTTCCTTGCACAGCAAACACCTTAGCTGATGTGTTGCTCTATTCTTTACAGCTTTTGGCGCTGAAGAAAGTCTGATTGCATCGGAGTAGTGATCTTCAGGTCCAAAGGGTTAGTGCAAGACATGCAATAGCTAGCTGGCAACCATTCACTAAGTAGCATTTGTAACGAATAAACTAAAAAATCTACATAAAAATGACTTCAGAGCTTATCATCACCCCATCAGCAATGGATGAAACCTTTCTCCAGGCATTATTTTTGAGACGTTTATTCCTGTGGTCTTTCAAATAAAAGTTGCTGAGAACTGGAAAGCTTTGAACAGGTGTAATCAACTTCTCAGCCATTTTGCTCTCACTAGGCAGAGCTGTTCTTCATAGGATGAGATTGGGTGAATGCAGCAGCAAATAGTAAAAAAATAAAATTAATAAAATAAAAATATAAATAATTATTAGAAATAAAAATTAGAGGAGAATCAATGGTGTATTAAACATAACGCAACTGACAATTTTAACACTATCTTGATGAGAAGTGTATGTATGAATGAAAAAATATATACATGCAGGATGAAGAAAGTGAAACAAATTGGTACTGGTAATTTCAGGACCAAAGACCAAACTTCTTTGATCTGAAAACTTGTGATCCAAGTATAGTACGATATCCTTGCCCTCCTTAACCATCCTCGCCACTCTAACCTATCCTTTGTGTTGCTTATTTCAACACCTTCTCTATGCAAAGCCATTAGCAGCAACACAGACATGCCTCAGTGTCTCACGACTTAAGAGGAGTGTCTTTCTTTCTCTCCCTAATTCTTTCCTCCTTTCCTTCTTTCTTTCTTCCTCTCTGTCCTTTTATGATTCCATCTCATTCCTCTATTTCCTCTCTTCTTTTATTTCTACACTCTTTACAACCCAGTGCGGTTAACATTCAAAGAAACTTTTGAAACACTTACTGCACTGAGGAGGAGAGCATCTTTTCTGTTTGAATGCCTTCACAGAAACCATTACCCACCCATGAAAGAGAGAGCTTTCTAACACAAGGCTATGAGGACATTCATATAAAAAGAGTTTTATGATGATTGCAGAGGTGTGGTTTTAACTTCTTGACTACTAATGGGTGAATGCACACATTTCAACATTGATATGGACTCACCATAAAATTAGTTATGCTGTGACTTTCCTTAACCTTAACATATGATGTACAGTATTGGTTCCACAAAATGCTAAGTGGTATACTATGCCTAAGCAATGCTATATAACTAGGAAACAGCAAGTAACACATGGCTTTGTGGTTTTTCTAATCTTATTGTGGAACATGGTGAGATTATGGAACCACTATGGATTCATGAAAATAGAGCCTGGTGTGGTAGAGCATTTTCCCCCACCAAAAATACTATTTCTACAACCTATGCACAGGGTGGCATTAGAGTTATTGAGTATGTATCAGTCCCTGAGGGATTTTGAGGGGTTTTTTTTGTGATTGTTGTAGCAAAAAATGCCTGATTTTGCAATGACTTTTCTCAAAACCTGTGAGGAAACGTGGAGTTTTATGGGGGGGGGGTTTAGGTAAAACTGTGGGAATCGGCAAAAATTGCAAGTAACGAAAAAAATATATAGATTTTTTTGGGTCTACATGTGGGCCTAATCACTTTCTTTGATAAAAACATAGGCATATCACAGAATCAACCATATTTCAGTGCTCTGTGATGCCGCAACAATGGTCCAAATTACAAGCGGCCTGTCAAAAAATATATAAGCTGTCTGTACATTTGGCTATTTCTTGTGGAAAAGTTGCGGTAATTTAGAATTCTTTTTTGGCCCCTTTCAGCTCCATTGAATAGGCACAGTCAAGAAAGGACAGGGCAAAGAGAAGGGATGTCATGTAGCAAAGGGCTCGGGCCAGAATCGAATGCTGGCTACAGTAACAAAGACTTTGTCTTAATGGAATACTCCAACGTTTTAGGAAAAATACCCTTTTTCCGACTTACCCAGACTGAAACAAGATGTTGGATACCATTTTCACCTCTGTACATCCAGTGGCTCAGCTCCTATGGGCAGCATTTCATGTTAGCTTAGTACAAAGACTTGAAGTCTAGAGAAGTCATTAGCCTAGAGGTGAAAATGGTATCAAACATCTTGTCTCAGTCTCTGGGTAAGTTGGAAAAAGGTTATTTTGCCACAAAACATTGGAGTATTCCTTTAATGGCACATAGTATGTGTTCTATCAGTTGAGCAACCGGGGCACCCTGAATGCAACCTTTTTAATCACATGGACCAGAAGTGTAGTGTGGAAATCCAACAGACCAGAGGGTCCACTTAGCAGCCAGGAACAAAGCCAGTGTCTGTGGGCACCAAGGTAACGGCCTCATTGACGCCTGTCTGTGGACTCTCCATCATCCAGCTGCCTACACAAGGAAGAAGATTAGCGTTCAAGATGTGCTATGCTTCTAGCTCTGTTTTATGTCCTGCATTATCATGACACATCTTACAACCTTGCTACCCAATCCATTACTACAACACGCAAAATAATGCTTCCATTATGAATAATTATATAAAGATATAAATGGTCGTAACCTAATGTTACCTAACGTTATGTTGCTTAAGATACATGTACAGGCCTATGGCTAGATGTGTAGCTGGCTAGCTAGCTTGGTAGTCAGCTGTATAGATAAAGTTAGATGAATTTTGAAACACCACCACACAAAATAACCTAAAACTTTAAAAAGAATACATGGCTACATGTTGCAAAATATTTATGAATTCATTACTCACCAAAAAAGATTCATCATTTGACATGTTGGATCTTTCTGGTCTCACTTCATTTGACCTGGACCGTAGCTCTACACAAATGAGAAAACCTGGCAACCCCTTTGCTTGGAGGAGCTCTAGAGTGCAGTACTCTCCAGACATGCTAGATGGGGGTAAAAAAAAAAAAATCCTGATTCTCCCCAAATCTTGTATCCAGCACCTTTAAATAAAGCAAACTATAGGCCACTGAATATGGTGGAAATATGTTTTATTGTATTACAAATCTGGCTGTATCGGGGGTAGCTAGAGAGCAGCGCATGTAGGTTGCGTTTCCATCCAGCTCCTCCACTTTCACCTTCACTAAAGTTCAACAGAAAACATTTGTCTTTTACCCATATTGACAGTGGAGAATAATTAATGAAACTCTAAACAATGGTTAAAAGCAAGAAAAGGCGCAAGATGATAGCCTACCAAGTGAGCTAGCTAGTGTTAACTCACCAGGTTCAGCTAGCCCCAGTGATACCCTGATCATCATTGCCCTTCCTAGAGGCCAATGGACAAATGGAAAAGTCACTGCCAGGTTTTATAACGTAGAGTCATCCCTCTCTGGGGTGAAAACTGCTTTAGCCACAGATTCATCCCGAATTACTGAGGGGATCATGAGACGTGCATTGCTGAGCTTGACAAATCTGGCTGTACCTGCACATGTGGCTATTGTTTGAATCATCATCTTCCAACATGAAACCACATATATTTATTCATATAAAACTTGGTGACAGGAATCTCAGTATCTCTCAAACAACAGTGCATTCGTGAAACTAAGATCCCAAGTGCAAGAACGTTGTGTAAGTGTTAAAAGCTGCAAAGGTCTACAGAAAGCTTCAAACATGGCCAACTGATTGTTTCTTTCACTTCAAAGTTGTTGCCTTCAGACTTTCAGATGGTTATTTTCATCTGATGTTACTGCAGCATAACACAGAACACAGTGTAGCCTGACTGCAGGCTGTGGGGGGAGTCAACAGCTGACCAATGAGCCACAGTACTCCTGTTACTCGGGTTGTACTCTTGATTATTATTAGCCTGGAACACAGGGAGTATGTTACGTAATAAAACAGTTCTTTAATAATAAAGTGCTGAAAACAAAACAATGGAAAAAATACACGTCTAGTGTCAAGAAAGCACATAAATCAAGATGAAGCAAGAATGTGTTGGTGTTTTTTTTTTTTATATCTCTATGCCTCTAACTGAAGATGTTTTCATATTTTACTCATCATGCCTGGATCTGGATTTATTGACACTTAAGGCACTTTTTTTTTTTTTTAACATTGTTTTGGTTTTGATTCATTTCCTCCCAAGTATTTATGAACAGCCATGAAGCTTGTTTGAAATCCTGATGCTCTACAGTGCAATTCTTCAACAAATACAAAAGCCAGTCATAATGTATAAATGGTCAGTGCTGAGATGGAACGTAAACAGAAAAAAACTAATAAAAAAAAATTAAAAAAAAAATAATAAAAAAAAACTTAATTTTATCAAAAAAAATTTTAATTAAAAAAAAGGTAAAATGTTGCTAAAAAGTTTTTAGTGAGGGGTAGTGGAGGGTATCACAATCAAGATTTGTGAGAATACCTGCAATAGGAGATAATCAAATGTATATTAAAAAGCCAGCTGGCTCATTTTTGAGTCAGTTCTGCATCTAAGCATTAATTGACTAATTTAAATGCCATGCAATTAGAGCTGCTCCAGGCTATTTTGCACTGCAGCAGCCGCAACTGAAAACTTCTGAAAATGGTACCAAGCAATCTTGAAAAATCAGTGTCTTCTTTGCAGTGTGTGAGAAGGCTCAGTCACCACTGGTGAGTCCACCTGTCTCTGGACAGAGCGTTCACTTGGTACTGTTCAGGAGACTGTTCTGTTTGTCATGTCCTGTGTGAGGAAGATTTCCCTGGGGACCTGCACTGAAGTTTGACAGGAAGAGTCTAGTCTCTGTCATCTTCCACTGCATAAACTCCTCTTGCTGGAAGAGTATTAGACCAATCATGACACAATGTTCATGAAAATGCTTTCCCCTCAGAAACAACTGAGACAGCTAGCTAGCATGGATGATACACTGACGAAACCAGTGAAAGAAGACACCAAAAGATGTAAAAGATGTCTCTGCGGTGAGGTGGAACCTCACTTGTCATGGAATGAATTTTGAAAAGCTCCAAAAGAGTTGAATCAAAAATATCTTTTCGAATTTCCATTTCTCGGCAGCTAGCTAGCTAGGCTTCGACTAATTTGGTTTCAAGTAGGAAACCAAATTAACATTTTCAGCACTTTTCAAGAACAGACTGCGGAAGCGTTTGGGAATCGCGGGAGCCAACATGTCTGGTTTGAGACATTTCAACAAGGATGGGACATTCAGATGGGATTTGTACATAAAAAAACTTCTATTGCAGCTTTAATAACTATGGAATTTCATTCATTTATTCATTCATTTGTTTATCAATCAATAACAGTAAGTGAACTGGTCTGCAATTATGGTTGCATGGGCTCCCTAGTGGCTGTCCATCAATACAGAAGAATCTGGGCTGGGCGGATTGTCACGCTGCTGACTTATTTATAGGTCAGAGACAGACAGACAGAAGGAGAAAGAGGCAGAGTACTAGCCATAGACTGGCATGAGTTGTCAGGTATGACCAGGCTTAAATTGCAGCATGAAAACTGGCACAATCATTAATATGCACCAGTCTAAAAAAGTAGTTTCTTAAGCACAAACTTAGCAGCCAAACTTTCAGAGTTGACTGCATCATCTCCGAGGCTGGGTGGTTTAGCTTAACAGTCATTTCATTTAGTTCCCGTCACACATACATCCCTCTCACTGACCTTAACCGTGCCCTGGTGTTTAGGAAAGTCTCTGTCAATGCTCTGATTAAAATGGGCCTCAAAACTATTTTGAGAAATTGTGTGCTAAACTGAGAAACCGTCAATTTGCTACTTGCCATGCAAAGCTGCCAAAGTCTTATTGAATCATTGCCACAAGTGTGTGAGATGAAATATTGACTGCAAGGTACCAAAGACAGGTGGACTTACTTTAATGATTTATTTAATAGACAGAGAGAATACACAGTTAAAAACAGTTAAATGTACTCGTCTGTACAGGGGATACAGTAGCTATGTTAGCTATAAGCTAATTTGTATTTGTGGTCCCTGGGCCACAAAAATATTCATTACAGGCATCATTTAAAAGAGGTGCTTCTATATGAACTGAAACCAAAAACAATTCAAAACATGGAACTTTTAAAAAACTGCCATGTCAAAGCCAGAAGCCTGTAATATGAGCTTTGGCTCCCACAGGAAGGAACAAAAAAATAATACTTGAGCGCTACTGTGACAGATGTGTCACAGTAGCGTGGAATGTTCAGAGATGCCATTTTATTTTATATCCAACAGGAAATACATCTAGGCATATGGATAGTGTGATGTAGTTGCGACACAGCGGTATTATTTTGTAAAACAGCATGTTTTTTGGTTTTGATTTTTGACATTGTGTTTTTGTAGAATCACTGCGATTTGCAGAATCTGTGCTCAATTTATAGTCCTAACTTTCCTCACTCAGCGCTTTGTGATTCAAAGCAAGCAATGTGTCTGTGTCACTGTCTAATACTCTGCCCCTTCTCAAGGTAATTACTCATATATAAACCACACCACACTGCTAAGTATGTTGAAGCCATTATTTCTAGTTGATAAAGTTACTGTTAAGTTACTGTTATAGTGATCTTTACCACATTTAACATCAGAAAGTTCTCGAGGTATGTGGACGTGTGTGTGTGTGTGTGTGTGTGTGTGTGTGTGTGTGTATTGTTAGCTAGATACTGCCGACTGTGTTTAGCGGAGCTTTGATTGACTTTTTGCCTTGTAGTTTCTTCATGCAAGTTATGTGGTGAAAAGGCGTATGGCGACCATGTCCTGTAAAGTGATTTGATACACCCTCTGACCGTTAATTCTTGTTAGGTTGTACAGGTAGTAGAATGTGATATTGGAGTATAAAACTTTTCTGTTGGCAATAATTCATGATTTGATAAAAAGGGTGTTAAATAATTAATGTTTTTGATAAGCTAAAAATATAAATAGATTAAAAACGCTTAAAAGATGCCATTAATAATAAATAATGACTGTAAGCTGTCATAAATAGTAAAGCAATTCATGCCATAAAACAAGGTTAAAAAGAAAAGACAGAATGTTCAAAATGTGGTAAAAATATTAAAACGTGCAGTTCATTCATGAGATATTAAACACTGAATTGCAGTTGTACTGTTTCTTAAAAAGGTACTGAGACTATAAAATGCTGTGTAGTCCTGAGACTGGGAGAGTGCTGTATTGTACTGGAAATAGTTTATTGCATTTCTGTTAAATACACTCAACACATTGTGATTGAAAGCAAGCAATGTGTCTGTGTCACAGTATAATACTCTGCCCCTTTTCAAGGGGTGCAACACTACAGCCAACAAGGTTGAACACATAAGATAATTAATAATCAACAATAATCAACATTGATTTGCTGAAATTTTCAGTATCTTTTCATACTGCTACATCTTTGTCCATAATATGAGTATCATATAATCTATTCAAGTTATTTCCTCATAACACTGCAGCTCAATTTTTATATCTATTTGTACACATTTGTACTTATATACCCTCATTTGCTCTATTCTTTATTTACAATGCATTTTGCTTTGCTGTGTCCTACTACTGTTTGCTGCAGTTTCCCCAAGGAGATCAATGAAGGTTAAATGTTCCCAGGCCCACATGTGCCCCTGCCTGCCCACTAGCTACAGCTCCTAGGCCCTTGTCTTCTTTATGCTCAGCTTCCTAGCCCCTGGCCCAGTGCTCCCTTGCCTCCTCAGCGGACCCCTGGGTGCTGCTGCTCCCGTGCTGACAGGCCCAGCTGTCTCCTCTTTTTTGCCCTTGGCTGTCGCTCATTAATTTCCACCAAAGGCCCCTAAGCGACAGCTCTGCTTCATAGTGACCATACTTGGAAACGAGGCGCTCAGTAGACAGATAGACACACACACGCACATGCACGCACACATGCACAAAGAGGAGCATGACAGACATGGCAAGAATGGACACACACCACAACGTGTGCATGACAAGGCTAGGCCAGCGATTGCAAGAGCTGGTCAGCAACACACACGCGCGCACACACACACTCACAGAAAGAGACAAAAGGGAAAGAAATGAAAATAATGAGTGCCCTATCCTGCATTCCTTGTCATTTAGCATCTCTGTGCCTGGATATCTATCTCGTATTTGATTATCTACATACAGATTTCCTCTTATGTTAGTCTAAAAATGCTCCATAACAACACTTTGCAGGCTATTTTATTCAAGTTACACAGACATAAACAGCACATGTACCTAGGCTGGCTGTGCATGGCACAATGTTTTCCTGTAAAATACTGCACTGATATGCCAACTGGTCTCAGCACAAAACTGATTCAAGTTAGTCGTTTTACATTAAATACCACTACAGCTTCTTTTTTTTCATTCATGGTCATTAAAATGATTCTATTATTTTCTGTCTGTACATTTCAGCATTTTAGGCTAGTAGTATATATTTGTAAAGTCTTGGTTTCTGTTAATTCTAAATACAATGTCCCTATACTACTACATTGTTTGAATTCCAGCCACATTCTGTGCTAGAAGTTGCAACCTTCCCCCAAGTCTTAAAAAGTGAGAGTCGTGAATATTCAAATGTCATTGTTTCAGGCTGCAGAGTGTGTTTGAGTGTGTGCTAACCACAGACCCTGCACTTATCCACACAGCCTACTCCAAACCATGTAAATGAGATACGTTAATGAATGTTTTCTTTCATCACTTGCAAGAGCAAAGCAACTATGCCATCTATGCCCACCTTGCCTCTCCGTTTACCGCCTCAGTGTGCCAAGCATTCAGACTAAATGAAAATATACACGGCGAGAACCATGCCTGGCATCCCCTCTTAACAAGCTGCAGAAACTCTGCAAAGCATGGCTGCTATGCTGCGGGGAATCTTGAGAATCTTCAGGCTTAAACCAGCGAGCTCTCCTGGCTTTCAGGGGTTATCGAACTGGTCGTAGGATTAGTTAGGAAGAGATGGGGCTATGGTTCTGTCCACCTGTCGAACTAATTTTTTTCAGCAAACATCTGAAATGCGGCAAGAAGTAGGATATGAATTAGGTGCTTCCATCAGCTAAGTTGAAGCGGCCAACTCAGCTTCATGACCATCAAAAAACCACCCACATCTACCAAGCAAACGGAAAAGTAGGTTATTTCAGGAATTTGGCAGTATTGAAATAAGAATGATATTCATGTTAGCAATAACACATACAAATTGTGCAAATATTATACAAATATTATGTGTACAAATTATAAACATTACACAAAAATATACACATTATAAATATAAGAATTTTAACAAAAATATAATATAAATAATATGAAAATATGAACAAAAATATAAAATAT
>OMKZ01046753.1:0-17661 GCA_900302535.1 Neoniphon sammara | reverse complement strand
CTGCCACCACGCCCAAGCAGCTCCGCATCGTCAACCAGCCGCTGCCCGACTTCAAAAACGTCAAGTCCAAGATTGGATCCACGGACAACATCAAGTACCAGCCCAAAGGAGGACAGGTAACGTTCTTCTCCTGCCTTCCCCAAAACCATACACACTGCAACAAATCTCCATCTTAATTTAGTCTCATAATCAGTCTTAAAATTTTATTTTTCTTCAAACAAGGTAAAAATCTGCCAGTGGGATGAGATAATCCCACTTGTTTGCAATGCAGTTTCACTTGTTACAGGAATTTGTCTGGGAACAAGTATAAATGTGTTGAAACAAGGCAGAATAAGGCAGATCAGCCCACTAGGATCAAGAAAATGACACTTGATTCAAGAAAATTCTGGAAACAAGTTGATTAGCATTGGAAACAAGTGGGATTATATCATCCCACTGGCAGATTTTTCACCTTGTTTGAAGACAAACTAAATTTTAAGTGACTGATAACGAGACTTAAGATGGGTTTTTATGAGGTGCTGTACAAGCCATAATTCATTATGAAGGGTTGTACAAGCTATAATTCATTCTGGCCCTCTCACGTGCATACATTCTCGTTTCACATACATATATTTTCATTCTCACATTATTTATTTTCATTCTTACATCTACACATTTTTATTCTTATATTTATATTTTTTTACTCACACATTCATACATTTCACTCTCATATTTATATATTTTCGCTCACTCCTTCATGCATTTTACTCTCATATTCATATATTTTTAACTGTGTGAATGTGTGAGTGAAAATATATAAATATGAGATTGAAAATGTATGAGTGTGAGTGAAATATAAATATCAGAGTGAAAATATATAAATACATGAGTGAAAATATATAAAGATCAGAGTGCAAATGTATGAATGTGTATAGTAAAAAAAAATACAGTGAAAATATATGAATGTGTGAGTGAAAATTATAAATACGAGTGTGACATGCATGAATGTATTAGTTAAAAATATATGAATGACAGTAAAATGTATGAAGGAGTAAGTGAAAAAAAATAAATATGAGAGTGAAATGTATGAATGTGTGAGTAAAAATATATAAATATGAGAATAAAAATGTGTGGGTGTAAGAATGAAAATAAATTAATATGAGAGTGAAAATATATGTATGTGAAAGCAGAATGTATGTATGTATGTGAGAGACAGAATGAATTATGGCTTGTACGGCCCCTCATAGGTTTGCAGCGTAGCTGCTGTCCCAAGTTCTTCCTAGTTTCTTCACTCCTCTGCAGTGCTGTATGCTTAATCTTCACTCTTTTTCTCTGTCTTTCTTATGGTCTCAGATAAAGTGTATTTTTGATTGATGCTGTGTCTTCTGGCTCCTCCCTCAGCTTCGCCATGTTTATTTCCTGTAGCCTCTTTCTCCTCTCCTTGCTTTCTCCTGCCTGTAAATCCACTGTCATAGTCTTTCAGCCTTTCAGCTTCCCCTCCTACCTCCGCCGTCTGTCTTTCAATCTGTCTGCTGGCTCATGGTTTTAAAACAAGGATAAGCAGGAATTGGTTTTGAAATGCTCTTTTTAACAAGGGAACAGAGAAATGGAGTTTTGGAAAAGAAATAATAATGTTACACCAACTGCACACAGGCTAAAGTTGAGGAGATAAATTAGATTTTTGCACGAATTTCTCAAGTGGCTAAAGTACAATATGTTATTTAGCTTATGTCAGTGTGTGAAGTGACGTCTTTCTTCTCAGTGAGAACATCTACGAGATGTGGTATGCCTGTTTCGCACAACTACAAGGACAATGCCCTTGACTGTTGAAACTTCAATTTGAGAAAAATGAAATAAGACCTTAAAAGTTTTTTGAAAACAAATGGATGGCATTGAAAGTAACCTAATAGATATTTTGCATGATAATAAAGTACAGAAATTCATCACTGTGCTTCAGTTCTCTCCATCAACACTTAAACTTGTAATGGAGATTTGTGTTGATATAACAGCACTTTTAAATCTGTTTAAATTTGTTTACTCTCAACAAAACATAAAATAGAAAAGGACGGACATTATGGATAAAACAAGTATGTCAGACAGAATGATGCTGCCTGAAGTATGCCAAGCCAAGCATTGCAGCCAAGTAGCTGCTATAGTAAGTCTATATTTTTGTCCTTTTTTTTTTTTTTTTTGCTTTGAAGTGGTTGCATTTGCTAGCGCTATTGAGCAAATAAATTACTTTAGAGTGAAAAAAGCTATACGTGCAGCACATGGATTTTAGAGGTGCTGGCCACTGCAAGTATGAACATAAATCTGAGAAATACAGCACAAAACTGTGGGAATAGAGACCGCACACTCTGGATAAATGAGAATGTTTAATATTAAAGATCCTCATTTATTCAGAGTGTGCAGTCACTATACTCCCATGGTTTTGTGGTGCACTTTTTCAAATAAACGACTTGTTTTATGCAGTATGTGGTTTCCCACCTTTTCCATTACAAGTATTTTTAAACATTTGGAGCTACTTTTTATATGGATTCCCCATTACAGGATCATCAGTAAAAAAAAAAAACTGAGGCCTTATGATTTTTAATATGGACAAATGTCAAGTCTAACCTCAAAACAAGCCAATTAGGAATCCTTGATACTCACTAAACTATTGAAAGCCACTGAAAAGGACAAGGGAGTGTGGGAACCTTATACTTTATGCTTTATCATAGCTCCCATTAGATTATTTTTTTTTTCCCTGGGTCTGTTTGCGGCTGGCACTTCAGCAAAAGGAAATCTGCATTTCAAATCGTGTTTTCTGTTGCCGGGTTGAATCTGCCCAAGCCGGCTCCCTGACTGGAGTTTACAAACTATAACGTGACAGATATCTTGTTACGGCACAAGTCTCTCAGAGCTGAAACACAAAAGTCAGCGCTGCGGCATGCAGGAACAGCGGCGTGTCAGTATAGATCAGCTCCTACAAGCCTCCGCTGACGACCTGATTAGGAGCCTGAGCGTTTTGGCTCACATCTTTTACAATTTGCCCGCTCTCTGCTCTGTGGAGCCACTGCAAAACAGGGCGGGGTCGTCCTGCAAACAAATGCCAGTCATCTGCAGGAGAGATGGGCATTTGAGTGTGTGCATGTGAGTGTGCACGTTGGATCACAATTAGCAATTCTCCTGTATTTACACTGGCATTGTTATTCCCTAACGTGCGCACATGTCTTTGGGAGTGGAGGTGTGTGCAGAGGGAATGAGTGGCAGATGGCTGCACAGATACCGAGACAAACACTCGCAACAGGCGTCCTACCAGTCTGTAGTATCTCTACTCAAATATATTTCATTTGGATATCAGGAGTGATTTATTTCTTCACTCTGCACACGTGTGAAACGTTGCCTCGACAGCATCGCTAATCCAATGTTCCCCGCTAAGTGCCATGTTCGAAAAGATTTTATCAGGAGTGTTTTGGGCTCCTGAAGCAGTTTCCTCGTGCTTGAGGGGGAACTGGAGTTCTTTGTGTGTGTGTGTGTGTGTGTGTGTGTGTGTGTGTGTGTGTGTGTGTGTGAATGTGCCACTGTGTTGTGCACAGTGTGTGGTTAATGGGTGACGCTGCAAAACACAGACACAGAATATTTGTTCAAAGTCTCCCCTTATAGAAATCGTATTTATATCTTTAACCCCACTTTAAGCATTTATGAATGGTGTGATAACACTTAAACAGATGTTTTCAAAAACACCATAACATGATAGTAATGGCATATAACTTTAATATTTATATATAGTTAATCACAATTTTTGGAAACCATTTTTGGCATGCCCTGCAAAATTGTGAATAGCTATTTAAAACTTGTTTTAAATATCAACTTGTTTCAGTATAAATATGTTGAAACAAGGCAGAATAAGGCAGATCAGCCGACTGGATTCAAGAAAATTCTGGAAACAAGTTGATTAACATTGGAAACTAGTGGGATTATCTCAGATTTTTGATCTTGTTTGAAGAAAAACTAGATTTGAACGCTGAAGATGAGACTATATGACTTAAAAATATGGTGTTTTGTTGCAGTGCATCATCAGCTTGTGTAACGGCATACATTTATGTCAGCACCACAGACCCATAAATTTAATTTCAGCTTGCTTGAATACATGTGGCTGCTTGTCACTTGGTGTTGTGTTTTTCATGTTTTTACCCCCAGCCCCTCAAAGCGTATGTGTATATCCCACTGTGTGTGTGTGTGTGTGTGTGTGTGTGTCACCCCTGGGTGGCAGCGTGTGTCTCCCAGCAAACTCCAACTGGTAGTGACAGCTTTCCCCCGAACACAGGGGTGACTGTCTGGGCGGCGAGGGCGACCTGTCTACGCCCCAAATTCCCCAACTTCTCTTTAGCCAGCAGCCGCCTGGGACCGAGTTAAAATTTAATCCTCCTCTTAAGGCAGTGGCTTCCTGCTCTTTTGACGGGATGACTCAGGAGGGGTTTAAAGGCGCATGAATGTTTTAGGAGACTCAGTAGCGAGTGTCTAGACAAACACTTAACGCTGCCTAAACGCTGCTATTTGTGTCCCGTAAGTGGATTTAGAGCGAGCGACTCAGAGAGGGATGATCAGACAATTATAGAAATGAGAGAAATGAGTTTTGGTCTTTCACTGTATTATGTATAAATAATTTTGTTAGATTACACAAGCATTTATTATTCATACCTTTTCATATCTGATTTTTTTTTTTTTTTTTAATGCAGAATGCACTAAACTGGGTTGTTTGCTTCCTCTTTGTGGCTCAGACAAAAACGTTGTGTTTTGAATGTATTCTGAGTTTGTTCTGTCTGTATTGTAAGTTTTGTAAGAGGAAAGAGAGCTTCCCTGAGGGGATCATTAAAGCATGACATTAGTATTTTACATTCATTTATAACACACTGTCTCTAGCTCCCAGGCCTCAACGCACCAACTGGGCTGTGTGCTTGCCTTCATCTACAGTCCGCCATTTTGAGTGAGGCCTGCTGTTTGGTGTGTTAACGGTCAGTGTATCTCAAATAGGACATCTTCCTTAGACCAGGCAACAGTTGGTGAAAGATCTCTGTCTCTGTAGCATCTCTGAGCTAAAGCGCAGTTCACTGATGATACAAAAGGGGACTATATGTTCATTAGGGAAACATGCTAACAAAGGAAGCGGTAGATCTAAAGATGGACAGACAAAAAAAACACAAAAGAAATCTGTATCAGTTCTCAGACTATGATCACACAAGTCTCTGGAAATGCACAAATCGGACATTGTTTTCATTAGGGTCAGTTCTTCTCGCTTGATGTGGTAGGAGAGCTTGTATTGAGCTGCTCGTAGTCTGGACGTCCGAACGCATTTTGCTGGAAGAGTGTCATCATGCGTGGCTCACCAAAAAGAAGCTGTATGCTACTGTACGCTCATGCACCCAAATCCGCCTCCCCGCCAAAACAGCTGATGCACGAAGGACTCGATTCTGGCGTGCACTGCAAGCCTCCTAACACTGCTGACAGCCATTTTGCAGGAATGGTTCTGAACAGAAATTTTTTTTCCCCTTGTCTTGCCACTTAATTGCACAGTACTTTGAAATTAAATTTATGATCAAATCTCAGAGGCTGCACTTGAGTGTAAAAAATCTAGATGCAACTCTTTTGTGGCCTGGTGTTGAACTGGTATTTGAATTCCAGAAGTGATCATGAACTGTAACGTCAATATCTCTGTCACCATTTGCCGATTATGTTTTAAGAAAAGATTATATTTAGACTGAACGTGAACAGGACAGGACCAGTTGATTCAGACATTTGTGCGTTTAAAAAAGTGACTTATAATTCATTGCTCATGCCAGAAATCATTCATAACCAATCAGCCGCACCTGCAGACATCACAGACCCCCCCACACCTCTCAAATCCCAAAACCTTAAGGGAAGACACACTGGACCTGGTGCATAAAGGTGGCAGGGTGGCAGCCCTTCCTCATATGGCCGAAGCCGCCATCTTTAAGCACCGGCTCACTCGATTAGAAAACTAGGAATAAATATTCTGGTTCCTTGTGCCCCCCGTGATCGAAATATTTCTCAACTGTAGCATATTGCTGCTGTCACATGAAAACTTTGCATCTCCACAATGTCACCTTCTCAGTAACAGTAAAGCAGCCTTGTATTCGGCTTGACCACAGTGCATTTTTTAAATTCATCCAATGGGTTTTCAAAACTTTCACAAGCCCAAAGATAGTCAGCTTTTCTCAGCCTGTAGTGAGCCATGCAGCACTTAAACTGGAAATTACCAAAATTGGAGTTACAAGGCTTTCACATAACAGCAGCGATATGAACTCCTCGGTTTGACCCTGGGTTAGTAAGGAGAGTAGCTCCATGCAGTTCCCGTAGCGAGCCTGAGACCCCGCCCTGAAACTCACCTGTCCAATGATTGTGCTCGTAGAAGCGAACAGAACAAAGCGTGCCAGTGGAGGCCAAACGCAGCGCCTCCTGGATCTGGAAGTCAGTGCTGCGCCTCGTCACCATTACCTTATATCTGTCAGCTGCACACAGTGTGACCTGGACCAAACACCCGCTGGTATATCACACTACTGTTTTTAATAACACTGTGTTTTCAACCAGGGCTCTCTTAAAGGTGTTTTTGGGACATCGTCCTGTTGGTCAGCTTACCCATTAAGTGATGAGAAGGCAGCACTTATCCATGTGTCTGTGGTAGATGGTTTGCTTGAGCACTTTATGCTAACACTTAAGCATAGACTATGTTGAGTGATAGTATGCTACTAGGGTTATCTTAAAAGTGAGAAAGTGAGAACTTGGATCAGCTATAAGATTGGTCAAATTTACATGAAATTTGGCACAAAAAAAATACTGTTTATTAAATATTGCAATACTTAAATACTGTTTTATTATGTGTTTTATCTCTCAAAAGCCTAACCAGGGCAAGGATTGCAAATTAGACATGGTGAGAAGTCCTATATACACTGCATTGGTTGGATTTTTTTTTTTTTTTTTTTTACTACCAGGGATTATTTTACATTTCCACAAGCAGTAAAGCTAGTGGATGATGGCAGACTGTGTGCAGCCACAAATCACTACACAGAGGATGAATATGTGGTTGCTCACTAGAAATAAGCCTGGTTCCAAAAATAAACCTGGCTACATCAGCAATATTGCATTATTGGTATTTTAAATATTATGAATTTACAGGCCATATGATAAAAAACAAAAAATATGATTATTACTTGCTACTAAAAGGCTTAAAACCTCATAAAACCTTACCACCCACCTTAGTTTTGAGTTAATGTGAGCACCCTACTGTCACTCAACATAGTGTATGCTAATGTGTTAGCATGACGCAGTGGAGCCAGTGTACATTCTCATCTCTTAACATGTAAGATGACCAGTGGGACAATCTACATAGCAGTTTGTATATTTCTTTAACACTCACTCAGAAGCTCTCTCTCTCTGTGTCTTTCTCTCCCCCTCTCTCTCTCTCATACACACACATACACACACATGCACTCATACACTCTTTGTAATGCTGATCTGCACACACACACATAAACATAAACACATGCACACAAAAACCTTGTCAAGACTTGGTTTTGCACTCAATTCCTCGGTGGGGCAGCTGTAGAAATTTCAGCCCCGAGGCCATTTCACGTTTATTCCATCATGTGCTCGGGTCTCTTTTGCAAATGAGATCCCGATCTCAGTGTGACTTCCTGATTAAATAAAGGTCACATATATTTAAACCCATGTCATCCATCTGCAGTACCACACATGTTCTCATTACCGTGTCCATCAGTGTCCTG
This sequence comes from Neoniphon sammara, assembly GCA_900302535.1. Taxonomy (NCBI): domain Eukaryota; kingdom Metazoa; phylum Chordata; class Actinopteri; order Holocentriformes; family Holocentridae; genus Neoniphon; species Neoniphon sammara. The sequence goes on along the minus strand of OMKZ01046753.1, from coordinate 9,898 downwards.
CTGTCCTGCTCCTCCCAGTGGTTTTCAAGACGACCTTTCATCTCCATCCCACCCTTTTAAGAGGCCCATATTATCTCTGTATTTCTCCATAGATTCAGATTTTAAACAAGAAGCTGGACTTCAGTCACGTACAGTCAAAGTGCGGCTCCAAGGATAATCTGAAGCACTCTCCCCGTGGAAGCAATGTATGTACCCTTCATCTCAGCGCTCTCTGGGGTCGAGGCTTCAGTAACCTCAGACTGAGAGCTTGGGAGGCCTCCTGTGTGATTTCCCACTGTGTCCGTCCCTAACACAGCTCCCTTTACAGCCATTTCACATGCAGTTTCACCTTAGCACTGTCTAATTCTCAGTCTTGTGAGCTAGTTTTTAATCTCACTAGATCTATCCCCTGAAATCATCTTTCATAGAGCACCTCAGTCTTTTTTTGTTTTTTTGTTTGTTTTTTTATGTCAAGATGCACCTCCTTACGGAAGCCCTGAAAGGCAATGTGAATTTTTTATTTAACCAGAAATACCTGTGTGCTTTCCTCATTATTCTGTCTCAGTATTTCAAATGGCCTGGCAGTTAAAATCTTTAAATATTTTTTTAAATAGCTAATAGGGTAACCAAGGTCACTTACAGAAAAATAGATCATCTAAACATTATATTTTACTCACTTATATGCCTGGCAACATGCAGCAAGAATATTTCAACCAGTCTGACAGCCTCTGGTTTCAGCTTCCCATAATACCAGTCTCAAGATTTAAAAAAAAAAAAAAAAAGAGCGAGAGAGAGACAGTGAATATACCTTGTGGTTAGAGGTGCTACACCCAGATGACCTTGGTTCAAGCCCTTGGTTTGGTAAACTTGTGCCCTGTTCATAATTCTTCACATGCTTCACGGCTCTGATCGTGTGTCAGTGGTAATTTTCCACCTCTGCGTCAGCTGCATTGTTACTGCTGTCACAGATGTTCCCAGAGGCTGTTGGCAGGTCTGTTGGTGACTAAAAACTGTAGAATAAAAAAATCAATCCTGTTCCTGAAAATTACACTGCATAACCACTCTCACAATTTATCCACAGACTCCCTTCTCTCTTTTCTCTCTTTGCCTCTTGAAAAAACCTTAAAAACTGAAGTTCCCTCTTCTTGTTGGTCATCTTTTTTATGTGTATACATAAACATATCCAGCAGATGGGATATATATACCATGTAGATGAGGTATATATGTTTTCTCCTTCTACACTGCCACTCTTAATGTAACCCATCAGCACTTGTGCACTCTCCTTCTGAGCTGTGCTGCAGCTTCTTGCTAGCTTTCAGCACAGTCTAATAGGGCACTCATTTCCAGCCTCTCAGAGGCTATTGTGTTCTGTGGAAAACTGGAAACATGTCTTCAATATGTGATATGTCTTCAAATTGCCTGCAGAACAATTGGAAGTCGTGTTTTTAACAGGTTTTATTTAGGATAGTACATCGTCTTGTATACATCCACACTGTTCTGCTGCTGGTTGGCTAAAAGTAGTTCCAGATATAGTAATGCTTAGTAGTTGTTCAAAACTTGCTCTTAATAAATACCAAAATCAAATAGATACACCGACTGTATAGATGCACCTGACTGAGTTTCCTGTTTTCGAAAAGAACTTGTAGGATTTATGTTTTTTGATGGTTCATGGTACACGATTTTCCCTATTGTCGAAGGATAATGTTAGCAGGAAGCTGCAGCAAAATGATGTTCATCACTTAAGCTAGAAGCGAGGTTGCACTATGCACAACTGTAGGAACATTATAGTTTGGCCTGGGTTGAAAAATACTAAATGTAACCTTAAAACTCAACTGAGAACGTCTCAGAAATGTTTCCCGCACCAAGCATGCATCTAATGTAAAAGAACATAATTCTTCACCACACGGGAATAGTTACTGAGTTTATTTGGTCTGTGTATCATTTTTATTTTGAAATTTGAGTTTTGTTTGTGCTTTCCTCACTTTTCACAAATGATGGATTTGGCCAATCAGTTTCTGAAATGTTCAGATTTAAATTTGATAACTAAATCAAGCTTTTCAGTTTACTCAAGGAGGAAGGCACTATAAATCTGTATGTGGTCAATATTTCCTCCAAGGCTTTGGTCATACCGATTCAAAAAGGCAACTAAAGGCAAATGGATTTGAAACATCTTGAGGCCATTTGCACCACCAGAAACCCTTTTCTCCCAAATTCACGGTCCCACTGGGGCTGAAACACACACAAAGTAGTTTCGGCTCCAATTAGACAGCTTAGCGCTGGTGAATCCTGCGTTCCATGGGATGTTTCTGTATGGCGATTCCTAGAGGTGCACGCTGAGTTCGGAGAATCCTGTTTTGTGTTGCTGGAAACAAGCAGCAGGTCGGGGTGGATACATAGAAGGGTCAAAGCTCACACTGTTAAACAAATAGCAGGATGAATCCATAGCGCAGAGCGGTCATCACCACAGAGTGATATTTGTTCAGGGAGACAGGGACTGACACTGGGTCAAATACAGCCGTCTGCACTGGAGCCAGACGTCCCCTGAAGCACACAGGTCTGGGACAGGACGTTTAAACCATGGCAAGATGCGACATTTTTAACAAGAGTTTGAAATAAAGTGCCATGTCCCAAACCCCAAATCCCTTCCCACCTCATTCCTCACCTCCGCCCCTGCAGGTTCTCATCCCTAGCGTTAAGCTGGACTATAGCCATGTTCAGTCTAGGTGTGGGTCCTTGGACAGGAGGGGCTACTCAGCAGGAGGTGGAAATGTGAGTCTCACGCCGCTGCTTCCATTGTTTCATCGTCGCTTTCAGTGTTATATATGTGTCGTGTGTCTTTTTTCAGTGTTGTTTCCTCCCCACTCCCTCTTTGCTTTGCAGTTAATCTATTTTACAGTCACTCATTCATTCAGGAGTAGTGCTGGTGCTGTGTACCTACCTCCTTTTCGTTGACACCTTATATCTCCAGAGGTGGTTTGTGTCCTGGGTGAAATCTGAGGCGAGATATTTGAGCTTCTTCTCTTCAGCAGCTGAGAACATGAAGGATTGGAGCAGCTTTCAAACAATAGCTAAGCCTTTGCTTAAATGAGGCGATGACTTTTGTGCACGCATCCAGCATAAATCCAGTAAATCCAAGTTAAGTCCTTTGCAATGATGAATAAATTTCAGGAGTTATTGGAGATGTCAAAAATTATAAGGTCAATGTAAAGTCTCATTGTTCCCATACTTATCCCATACAATATCTTGCATTGAATGTGGCTCAAACATGTATATGGCACATCTGATTCTTTAAAGATGCATCAGGTAAGATTTGTGTGTAGAAGCACACCAGTCTAAATCAGAAACAGGGTGCTATCCGATCACGGATGACCTCGGCAAACATGAGTGTGCTGTGTGCAGTTTACTGACCACACGTTATCACGATTTCTGGGTATTCAAACAAATTTTTCAGCCAGTTTCATCTGGCTGCAATTTAGAGCCTACAACATGTATAATTTCCAACATTTTTACCCTGAAGTTAGCATGTACCTCCTGTTTCATATCCCCCAATAAAAGGCAAGAGGTACTCATTGCCCCAAGTGTTACCTGCAAGGTAGCGTTGCCTCCCAGGCTATGGCTATGGTTAGGATTAAGATTAGTGTTAGGAAGCGCTGCCTTAAAGGAATGAAATAAGCTACCCATAGGAACTGAACCAGGGGACGTACAGAGTTGAAAATGGTATCGAACAGCTTGTCTCAGTCTGGGTAAGTCGGAAAAATTCTGACTTCCTTTAAATGCAACTTTCAGTACAACAAAGTACCCTGGAACCTGATACACCTCAGTGGACGTCTCCCCTCCTGAAGTACCTAAAACTGAGGCTAGTTTGGGTTCATGCATGCATTAGACAAAACAGATGATCAAAATCAGTTATCAGCTATGCAGAATGATGAGAAAACAAAAGAAAACCTCCACAATGACTCCAACAGTCGGTGGATTTTTGATGATTTGGTAACTGGAGAGATGAGCCAACCTGCAGCCTGTCGTTCACCCACGCCGGCACAAATCACATCTCATTCCTGTCTTTTAACTCTTTGCTAGCACCATGCATGGTTCAGGGACTTCGTGCTGTACGTCAGTCCAAAAGCTAAACCAAAACCACACGGGCATCCCAGTTGGATCGGCACCCTGAGGTGCAAACTCACACCGTCATGGGTTCAAATCTGGCTCATGCCCTGGCTTGTTGGTTGGTTTGCCTCTCTTCCTGCTTCTTTACACTCAAGCTGTTCAACAAATGGCTTAAAAAAAAAATAAAAATAAAAACAAACAGCCAAGTCTTAGGTCACAAACGAAGCATCAAGTGAAATTGGTGACTCAGCGAAGCGATCGCTGACCGCAGGCGTGTCCCGGTGATTCATCTCAGTAGATGTTGTGTTTCTCTTCTTCTTCATCCCACTGTGTCTGTAGCTTTATACCTCCGCTGTGTTTACTGTCTCATCGGTTCACTCCTCACATATCTCTCTGTGGTCTCCTTCCTTCTCTCCTCAGATCCCCGGGGTGTGTCACATAACCACATATTGTAGTCTCCTCTCCTATGTAATGGACTGTTGTGTGTCTTTGCCTGTGGCTGCTTTCAGCGTGTGCATTCCTATTTTACTGTCTTCCAGTGATCTTTCACTTTTATGGTGTACACTCGACAGGTTTTTGTGTGGGTGCCAGAACATGCCAAATGGCTCTAGCTCTGATCTGCAGCTCAAGACACAATTACAGCACTCACATAGCTTTTGTTCAGTGTTGATTTGGTGGGTTTCCATAACAGACACCAGCAGCTCTCCACACAAAAAGAACATGAGGACTGTTATTTAATTGTTACTGGCAATTAAATATCACCATGTTGGAATGAAGATAACTGTAGCTTTTCATTTTGAGGTAATCAAACTGCATTCAAGCCCTATATTTTCCTCAGACAGCAACTAGCATAGCAGAGGGCAAATATGCCCAAATCTCCCCCCTATAATTCAGAGGAGGAAAGATACGATCCATGTGAGCGTCGTGAGGATGGGTCAGCGGGAGTGCATGACCGCTCTGTGAACTGTGACCTTTGACCTCTCTCCCTCCCCCCTTCCCCCCGGTTCAGGTGCAGATCCAGAACAAGAAGATCGACTTGAGTCACGTGACCTCCAAGTGCGGCTCGCTAGACAACATCCGCCACCGGCCAGGTAATCGTCAGCCTGCACGCGCTCAGGACGGTGCCAGCTGTGGGGAGCGAGCTCGCAACCTCAAAGGGCTTTAAGAGAGACGGCATCACGTCATATTCAGTGTTTGTCTCAGTTGAGGAGATTGCTAATTAGGGTTGAGTGTGAATAAAATCAGTACATTTTTAGAAACTGATCATTTTTTTTAGCGTTTAACATAAATTTGTCACACTACTTGCTATGTTCTTCTGTTTTATCCTCGAAACTGACAATTGCATCCTCTTCTCCCTTCGAAAATCAAATAAAAAAATCTGTTTCCTCTTCTGTTAATAACCAGGAAGCAAAACCATTGATGTCACATGTTCTTATCCTTTTACTGCATAAAAAAAACAGTGGGATTACTTCCACCCAGATAATGCTGACTTTTTTGCCATTTGTTGCCTAAGCTAAGTGTGTGAAGACAGCCTAATTCTGATGAAAAGATACGACTGTGGGATAGTAGTTTTTAGATAATTGAACTTAAGTCTGATATTGAAAGAGGATAATTACAAAAGTAAAAACAGATGTTTTTTACTTGGTGATTGTGACCCGGTTACTGAAATTGTTGTTTGTTACATCAGTCATTACTGGGAAATTAAAATTACTGTAATGTTTTACTAAGCAACACATTTTACACAACACTGCAGCTCTCAGTGCTGAAAGTGGTTCAGAGAGTGACCATCTGGAGGTGAAGATTCAAATTTAACTTTATTGTCTTTACACAAAATACAGGTACTAAGATAATGACATATTGAGTGGCATCGATCTAATAATTCAATAAAGTAACATTTGAACTGACTAGTGAATCACAGGAGTTAGTCAGATGGATTGTGATGGTAGTATAAATATATAAATAGCAGTCTTTATATATATAATCATACAAAATAGATAAGATAAAGTAGTGTAAAGATGCGGGAATATTTTTGCATCCATGCAGAAGTCCTAAGTTGGTTCAGTGTTTGAGGCAAGCTGAAGCCACTAAGTGAACTTAAATTATATGTGAGACAGATGCAGAGACAGATAAACTGACAGTGATGCAGAATGAAAGTGTGTGCACACAGGCTGTGTTTCCAGGGGGGTTTGTGGTGTGGAAGCCCCCTTTACACTCCTCCTCTCCCTCTTCTAGAAAGCATGGTGACTGCCTCAAATCCTGCAGTGCCCTCTGCTGGTCGCATCCCGTCTTCAGTTTCACATTGTAAAAACACACTGCGACACTTGTGACGTTCTTGTGATCTGTCATAATCATTATTATTATTATTGTTATTATTGTATAGATTCTTTTTAAACTTTTATTCACTTAAGGTTTGCTGGGTTTGCATGCTGATTTTAAGAATTAGACAGCACAGCCACAGTCCATGTCACTATAAATATCTGAGGAAAAGAAGAGCATTGTACTTTTCATGGCAAGATTTTCCCAGATGGCCCCAAGGTTTTGAACCAGCAACCTATTTACTGCCACTGTCATGTAAATCTATGAATAGATCAATCATCAATCATAGCAGCATCATTCAGGAATTTTCCCTCTGTCATCGCCATTTCCATGTTGCAGATGATGAATGAATGAATCTCGTGGCCCGAAATTGCCTTTACAGTTTTCATCCTTTCTTTACTTGTTCCCAGGTGGTGGTAACGTGCGTATAGAGAGTGTGAAGCTGGACTTCAAAGACAAGGCCCAGGCCAAGGTGGGTTCACTTGATAACGCCCATCACACCCCGGGTGGAGGCCACATCATGGTAAGTCTCACCTCCAGTCTTCCAGTATATCACTCAAACGAATACGCCATGGTTTGGAAAGATTGGCATATTTGTAAGCTTGAGTGGTGATGGCATGAACATCCGCTGTCCTTACCTAAGGCTGCTGCTGGACAAAACAGCAGTCAGCTAAATATAAAGGCAAAGGACGGCCCACACACTGCAAGGCTCCCTTCAGTTCTCTTTAAGTGCCTCTGATTGGAGAGTTGTTGTTTCGAGCACCGATGAAGAGCCGCTCTGCTCAAAACATCACAGCTACTTTAAACTTGAAGCCCGAAAGCACTTTACAGACAGAGTCTCAGTGTAGCCGTGACACGGTGCCGGCTCTGTTCAGCTCTCCTCACAGACTGATGCAGAGTCACTGTTTGAAATGCTACAGCTGCTTTAATGCTTCAACAAGGACACACAGTGCCATAGACGTGAAGCATCACTCTTTATTTGCACCTATATGTTCTACAGCCTATACATTTGTGGTTGGCAGATATTGTATATGTAGTTATTTATTTGTCGGCAGACACTGCTTGCATTGTAAGCAACTATGATTGGACATTGTCAGAGGAAAGAAACTGTTGAAACTTGAAAACAAACTGTTATGGTTGCCTAATATCCTAGGTTTAAAATGTTTCAGTGACAATCAGGAGGCAAAGAGAACAGAATGCAGAATTTTCTGGTAGACTGGTATAGAAAACAGCAAATTAGGATGCATTTAGGTACATTTTAATTACAGCAAGTCAAGGCACGTCTCCACCAGGACTGACTAGTGATGCTGACGTCTGCAGGGACATACACACTTGAAGGCGTATTGACAAGCACAAATTCTACTGGAAGTTCCAGTGCATTTTTTTGCATGAAACAAATCTGAAAAATGAAATAAAATGCTGCCACTCTCTTCCCCTATGGAAAGTTACCATTGAATAATTAATAAATCAGCATGTTTTTGTACAAAACAAAATAAAATACAGTCTCTCTGTTTATTATGGCAAATCAAAGCTCACCTCCAGTTAACACTGACTAGTGATGCAGTTCTCTGCCCAGATATGAGGTCTGGGAGGCGACATGAAGATCCGGTGGAACTTTCACTGAGACACAGTTCATAATTAAAATGTTGTCAGCCAAATGAGCAGAGGCATAAATAACTAACTGAACAGATAAGGTAACTGAACACCTGTGCAAGCGGCCAACTTAATAGCAGTTTTAGCTTTATTTTAGACATATGTTGGATTAAGCAGCTTCCTAAAATGATCGGCTGTGCTCCAAAACCGGTTTTGCCGACCTGACCCAATGGCACATATTATAACTAAATCATGGTGAAATTGTCATTGGATTGCCGTCACAATGCTGCAGAAGCAAAAGACGATTTTTAAGTTTGGCTTTGATGAAAAGTCAATAATGGTTAATGTCTTGTTTGTTTTCACAGTTACAGTTACCCAATTCATGTAACAGCCAGTAGCCTACAGCTCCGCCCACACCCCTTTTAAATGCTTTGCTCCTCCCACGCTGCTGTGTAAGAAGCGGCAAGCTGGCACGTCCAAATGGAGTGCGCCTATAGCCAATTGTGATCCTGTGACTGAGTTTCACCTACAGCGCATAGAGGTGCTTCACATCTAAAAAGTACTGAAGAGAGTGTTGAAATGTGCGCACTGTCACCTGTTTGTAGTAAACACACCTGTGAAGTGATGAGAGCATAGGCACCAAAATCTTCCATCCCAGTATTTCATTACCAGTCATCATGCTAACATTTTAGTACTGATGCTATCATGATAACAACTTATCAAACAGTATATTGAGTGATAGCAGGCGATTAATATTATATCAAAAGTGAGAAACAAGAACTCATAGCAGTTCTGAAGTTAAATAGTAAGTCATCTTAAAAGACCCTTTTTATGAAGATGGCATTCTCTACAAGCTGCCTCACAGAGAAAAATGTCTAGCTGCTAGCTTTAGGAGGCGAGTGATATCGTGCACACATATATATAACTTTTTAACTGTCTTCAAGTGATTTATTTACTCTTATGGTGTACACTCGACAGGTTTTTGTGTGGGTGCCAGAACGTGCCAAATGGCTCTAGCTCTGATCTGCAGCTCAAGACACAATTACAGCACTCACATAGCCTGTGTTCAGTGTTGATTTGGTGGGTTTCCATAACAGACACCAGCAGCTCTCTGAGGACTGTTATTTAATAGTTACTGGCAATTACACACGATTAAATATCACTATGTTGGAATGAGGAAAATTTTAGCTTTTCATTCTGAGATGTTTTTTAAAATCTTTCTTTTTTTAAGATCTCTATCCCTTATGAGCTTTGACTCCCCCCTCTTGCTCTACTTTCTGTGGTGCAGCTCAACACCACTGAATGGTGGATGAATACATGGTTGCGCAGCTCACCTGAAATTGGATCAAAAACAAACCTGGTTTCCATCTTTTTTTTTTTTTATTTATGAATCTGTGGGCCATAAAATAAGTACTAACACATTTTTATGACTAAATTGTTCTCACTCTGGATGATAATAGTGGTTCACTATGACTAAACATAGTGGAGAGTGATTGATCTACCACGGACTAATGGATGATTTTGATGTCTGTGTCACTTCATGGATAAGTTGACCAACAAGACAATCTTCCAAAAACTTGGTGTTTTCTTTAGAATGTCCCAGGAGATTAAAAAGGATGAGACAGACAAATGGACTGCAGGTTAATGATCAGGTTTAACTAGGCAGGCACATATATATGTATGGGTGTCCAAAGTGAAGGATAATCTGAAGTGGTTCTGCATGGAAAATACGGTGATTCTTTCTAATGCCGACTACTTCAGAAAGTCAAAAATGCCAAAGGTAAACAGTTTGACGTTCTTCTGGTGATCAGTACAAGATGTAAATTAGAGCATGTGAGACAAGAGACAGAAGTAAAATATTGGTTTTCTCTGGATTAGATGTGCTAGTACATGTTGTGTGTACAGT
>OMKZ01046726.1:0-12365 GCA_900302535.1 Neoniphon sammara | reverse complement strand
TTTTTTTTTTTTTTTTTTTTTTTTTTTTTTGCAGGATATTTCGTACACAAAAGCGCTTTACAGAACAATAAAAATACAATAAAATTAAAAATATAGAATCTAGAAAGTGCAGGCAATTGCCACATCAAGGCGAATTTTCAGATTTCAATTGTTTCATCACTCCGGTCAGTCAGAATAAACCGATTGTGAGGGACTGACACCAAAACCTGATGAACATTTTCTCCACTGCGGCTGCACCGGAAACATCTTGACATGACGTCTTGTCATCGACGTTTGTCCAGTTATCCGCTAGATAAAGAAAAATAAAACACCAAACGACAAAACAGGCCCAGAACATAAAGATACTTCACCAGTATCTCTTTTTAGCAGTGTTGAAGTGTTGGATTTCTACTTTGAGTGGTGAGGCAGTATATGTAACCGTTATAAAACTCTCCCATAGGTTATTCAAGTCAATGTGCTGGACACTGCCATTCTGTCACACACATATTTCTGTACTATTCAAGTCGTAACCTATTACCTACTTTTATTCAATAACACAAGAGTCCATGAATCGCTGAGAACAGGAACACGGGAGTCGACTATTCAGGCAGCGCCGCCACGTCCTTCCAGTTCTGTTATAGTTCAGTAACACCTGCTTTCACCATTGGACTGATTTCAGGCTTTGGACGGCTTCAAACTCTCACACACATAATGCTCCTAGCCTTGAACAAGAGCCGGCGAATGGAACAGTTTCTTTGTCAAAAATGAGAGAAAGAGAGAGAAAAAAACGTGCACGATGCTGCTTCTTTTTAATGACTTACTTATCAGCTCGAATGCTCCTTATCAATCGCCCTGCATCACTTTCGCCTTGCTCAAGAGCACCTGGGCAGCAGCTGTCCAGACTCAACCTCTTGACTCTGAAGCTGCAGGGCTGCATCTCTGCCCTCCGCCTCCCACAGACCCATGTTACACAGCATTATGGAGATTTATGTGGCAAAAATAAATGTTTCTCATGCTGCTCAGCCCCTCCGGCTCATCCTCCTCTCTTTTCCCTCGGTGATAATGGCTCAGGTTTTGAATTTTGATTGTACGGTGCGAGAATTGCCGTCAGCTTGGCGAGAGTTAATGAGCGGCTGAATAAATGAATGGCATTTGAATGATAATACGGGTTGTCTTGCACCCCGTGCCGCTGTCTGCATTGTGCATGTGTGTGTGTATGTCTGTAGTTAAATCTGGAATACTGTGTGTTTGTGTGTGTGCATGTGTAAATGCACCATATAGTTTGCATCTCCATATGTCACGCACTGCCTGTCTTAGATGCCAACATCAGCAGATGAAAAAAAAAACGTCAATATTAATGTGACCAGTCACTCACTTTCTTTTGCAAAAGGCAGCCTGACATTATGTGCTGGGGAGAAAAGCGTTTGATTGAGAAACACCTGCTGCTATAGATCCAAATAATTTTGACAAAGGGGCAGAAATTACCCAGCTGGAATCTACAGCCTCTCAAAGTTTTGTATTCACACACACACACACACATGCACACACACACAAGATGCAACATGGTAAATGACGTGGGGTTGATGAAAATTGGCCAAATTTGCCTGTGCTGCACACCTGCTGCAGGCGAGGCATTAAACTTGAACTATGTACATTTTAAAAGAAGAAATAACACACTCTTTCATATAGTAATAAGCTGGTGAGTGCATGCACCATCCCATACGTCAGGAAGTCAGGCTTAACGTTGAATATAACCCTTTGCCCAAATATGGAATTCTGGATCCAATGCATTTTCCCTGTGGCGGAAAATCCACAGGGTTTTCACATCATCATCCCTGTCACAGTCTGTGATTTAATCTGACCCAGTTAGCAGCTCCTGTGTCCATTTCTTTGTCCGATCTGTTCTACTTTGTCAACGAAACAAGAAAAGTATTGAGAGAAGAGCTCTGGTCGTGTGTGACGGGTCATCATGGGAGGCTAACCACTTAGCCGTCAGCAATTTGCATTTCAAACCTACGCTGATTGTGTTCAGGATTTTATAAAGTGACAGTTTTTTTTTTCATATGTGCAAACGTCAAATTATTTAGAGGGAATTAGGAGAAACACGTTAATTTCTCATTGAACTTTTTAAAATCTGCAAGTCTTTAAAATGCTAATAAATAAGAGACAAATGATTAAATGACTTCTGCACTGTAGAAATCAACTTACATTCAGTTGCAGAAAATCTAGCTGCAACGTCTTGTCACACAGGAAGTGAGGTCACGCTGCATCATCAAGAAGTGAAGCTAGATGGAAAATAAAGCTACTGCTAAAGAGGCTGTGATGCTACTTTAGCTTTGCGACGGCGAGCGTACAAAACAACAATGGCCGACAAGGGAGAAAACAAGAATACTGGTGCTGCTTGGTGCCACATGGAAGGAGGGGAAGGAACAGCAGCAGCATCATGGTGGAGTCAGAAATGAGCTTTTTTGACAGGTAAGTAAAAACTAAAGACCGTTACTTGTTACTTGTAACACCTGGGAAAAGGGAATATAAAGATCCTGTCTGACCTGTAAACAGAGGCTTAATCTGATCGCTTCTTGTTACCTGATTGCTTCTTCTTGCTGCATTCAAGTTGGTGCAGAAAAGTGGGATAAAAAAATAAAACTCGGCTTTTGCAAAGACACAGACGTGATGCAATTCTGTGAGTGGGAAAATGTAAGTGCTCTACTTTCAGCTACTTCGGTCTGATAGCACATAAGGTATGAGATGACTTTTTACACTGGGAGATTGTACTGAGAACTGCACTAATCTTCTGCCTCGCAGCTCCGGCTGATCAACACACGCAGCCTTGAACCCGGCAGCTGCAGGCGACTTGACAAGAATGACTCAAATGAAGACGCTCTAACTTCACTTCTGCCTCGAAGCCTTTTAGCCAGACAAACACATGACCGTATTCCTTCACAGTGTTGTGTAAGCCAATCACATTCCTCCACTAACCTCTGCAGACGTGACTGTGACTTTGCGTCTGGAGGGGAATATAACTACTGTGTGTCCTATGGAAAAAATGAGACGGAGGCTCTGCAATGTCTGACGGTCAGTGACGTATAATTTGTAGACTCTGCATCAACACACAGAAGCAGAAAATGTTCGGAATACAATATTATAGTGTCGTAAAAATGTATGTTAAAACAGCTGTGGAAATGGTTTCAAACTGATATCAGAAAGACATTTTCACAAAATAATACAGGTAGCAGCTGTGGACAACTATGGATTTTGTAGTGTGTGCTAAAGACGTATTAGTGTCTAACAATGTCTAAATATATGAAAACAAGGCTAGAAAAAGAGACAAACCTGAAGCACAATGTGGGGGTGAAGGTCCATTTAGTGACGTTATCAGTAATGTAATAGGCTGGATGAATTATTACAAACTCAGTAAAACTAATGTAATATTTAACAAGACAGAACATGCTTAAAGTGATGGACATTATACCAACAGGCTGCACACCATATAGTGTGTTAATCTGTATACAGCCAATATTGGTCCTCCAGCTTTCTTTTGCAAATTTTTGAAAGGATGAATGAATGAATGAATGAATAAATGAATAAATAAATAAATAAATAAATGAATGAATGAATGAATGAATGAATGAATGAATAATACATTTGCTTTTTGGATGAGGCGGCTTGCTGACATTAGCCAGCTATTTCTGTCATACAATCAATCTTTATTATCCCACTAAGAAACAGGGTCCCTTAATTTCCACATATTAAAATTTTCTCAAATGGACCCTCAAAACTATTAAGGGGATTTGTGCACGGATGAATAGATTTTCAGGCGCCAAACATCTGGATTTTCCACTTAGTTATCAAAAACTCATTGAAAGCATTCCTGATTCCTGATTTTATGAGATTTCTTTACATTTGAGGTATGGAATTATATTCACTGCAAGCTCAATCTCATCTAATCTCATCTCATCTTTTTTTATGGTTCTACTGAATTAATCCCTGAAAATCCCCATTTTATCTTGTCATAGTAACATATTTGTACACATTTGATTCAGCAGACACTGAATATCAACAGAGGCAGAACAAGGCCAGTCAACAATAAAACACGTTAGAAATAAATGCAGATTACGCTTCATCACCACTGTGGGTGCAAATGAACTGTTTGTTTCTTGTTCTCTGATTCTCTAATTCGCCACCCCGATGTCGTCAGCTCAGCCTCCTCTCTGAGGTCACAGGCAGGACAGTCGGCGATGGCACCGACCTTTTTCAAACCTCAGATGACTCATCCCAATAATGTTACCGCCTACTTAGCTGACTCTCCAATCTAGCTTTCCTACATGCGTCAGTGATGTAAGGGCTGCAGAACTTCTTGTCTTCTGCTAAATGCACGAACTGGAACTTTCACCACAGCTACCACCGTCTACCGACCGCCGCGGTTCCCAAAGACCCTGATGGAAACTTCTGATTTTCCATCCTGAAATCACAGCGCTTCCATTCTATGATGCAAAATGTGCTTTTGGTTTGACTTCATTTCATCGACTGGATTTGATTTGAGCTGATAATTGTCTGGAAGGGGTTTCCCTCTCTATGTTCCTACCCAAGATTTCGGTCATTTGTTCCCCTTTTGAGGCTTTGGGTCTTTGTTTTCCATAAACTGTGGGTCTGTAAAGCCCTTTGAGACTCTACGCAGTGAGCTAAAAATAAACCTGAACGTTTTGTTTCTAGGTTTTTTTTCTGGTGCATCTTTTCACTATCTAACATGATTGATGTGTGAAATGCCTTCTGCTATATTCCAGTAAAGTGACATGTTTGTACATTTCTTTGACATTTCAGAGAATCAAGCAGATTGCCTGTCTGGGAAAAAAATGTTTTGAAATGTGACAATATCCCAGAAACTCCATGACAAGTGGGAACCTTGACAGCATTAATACAAGACAGACGCACAGAGGCCGGGTCAGAATTTCAGCAAGCTGTTTTTTAATCATTTCCAAGTGTAAACATGCGCTAGACAGATGTCTTTATACTTTGCTTTGCGTCCTGCTGTTTTTAAACGTGGAGCTCTGCTGGTGTTTGCGTTTTTCTGACTGAATTCAGCCAGTCGCTGTTTTTGAATGGCGTCCAAACTTGAAACCTGTTCACCTTTCATTACTGCACCAACCTGTTGCTGCTTCATTTATAGAGGTAAGGGAGTATAGTTTTAATTTTATTCATTTATCATTTGCTTTTTCTTGTGCATCCATAACTTACTTACTTTATCTACTTACTTTTTTATGTTTTTCTGTACTTATATTTATACTTGACGAAGGAATATACTTTGTAATCTTTTTTACACTCTTTGTGATTTAAGATTAAAACATTTTTTATAACATGGCAGCAGAAAAGGAGCTTTGAGAGAGATTAAGTTCCAGCTCTATGGATTGATGATACCTTCTGCCGGTAAGTAACTGGCTGTCATGTGTTGTCATAGCAACGGAGAAGCGCCGTCCTTTTCCTCCTCGCTTTTAAATGATGTCGGGTCCCAACTAAAGTGTTTTTTTCTTTTTTTTTTTCATGCAAACGCCTCCTCTGTGTGCACGACCCCTACATGCACAGCAGTTATCAGTGTTATCACCGTCAGCATCAACACAGTGAGGCTGACGGTGTTGTGTAAGTGCACGCAGACAATAAATTAGTTCTAGCATGAATAAGACAGAGTCCATCTACACAACATACACAGAACTAATAGGAAATACCAAATCTGTACTTTGTGGCCTTCGGAGAAATACAAACAGACTCCATTTCTTCTGCTAATTCAGAGCTTATTATGAGCCATCTGGGAGGCTGAATATCGCCCTGAATCCCATTCAACTTCATCTCATCTTAGTGGGTTTATTTCAGCAGAGAAGATATCAATGGTAATAGAATTCATACAGCTTCCTAATGGATGGAGAGAGAGAGAGAGAGAGAGAGGGAGAGGGAGAGGGAGGTATCTTGGAGTCAAGGTGACCGTGACATACTTTAAGGAAAAACTCTCCTTGATCGTATTACAACTGAAGCACCCGCCTTCCGAGTACAGAATAAAAATTGTTGGTACACATTTGAGAGGTTGAATCCGGCCTGATAGTTTCAACCCGATCCAAACTTCTGTCCAAGCCCAACCTGAACCAAACTACCACCAGCCAGAGCCTCAATAGTCCTTAATGAAATCTGACATTTATATTGTGGAAATTTGTCTTCAGGCTACTCACTGACTGAAGTGTCTGCTGGCTTCAGATTAAACTGGAGAGATGGATGGAAAATCTGAATCTAGCATAAGGCAGCGTCAGTGAAATCCATCCAGAAACACAACTGAAAACTGAGATTAAATGCCACTTTAATGAACTCTTTCATCACTCCCTGCCTTCAGACATGTGATATCCAGTATCCATTAAAAGTTAAAATTGGGGAAAAAAAGCAGCCATCTCAAGCTCTCAAACACATGCATACAAGATACATTAACTATAAACAAAGGAAGCTATAAATGTCAAACTCCAGAAGATCACTAAATATTTTCCATGTCCTCATGGCATTTAAAAATACAGTGGAAACTGGTGTGGAAGTCACTTTTCATGCATTAATCTTTATTTTTTCCTCTATTTTTTTCCTTTATACACTAGAACCAAAATCAAACTCCCAACCAGCAACTGATGATACCTTTTATCTCTGAAAATAGAATAAAACAAGTTTTTTTTTTTCAAGCAATGTCCCTTAGAGCTGAGTTGAAGTAGCTCTGCAATCATGTAAAAAACAAAAAAACAAAAAACAAAAAAACAACAACAAATAAAAACAGGCTTCTGCAGTGGCTGCATCTCTCTGACTCGCCTCACAAAATGCAAGAAATTATTTCCCCTGTGGTGACAAAAATCAATTGAACACTTCTTTCTACAGTAGCAGAGAACATGAAATACTTTAGAGACATAATTGTTGCAGTTGGGGATGAAAATTATGTTTATGATGGGAACGAGTGAAAGGCCAGAATGAGCCGTTTGAGCTCCTGATGCAGCCGATGAAACTCTGCCGCCTGTGTTGGAGGAGGAGAGGCTGCTCGTGACTGATGAAGGAGGAGGAAGAGAGAGAGAGAGAGAATCTTGTTTGATTTTTCTGTGGCATCGCCCACCTGGTCGTCTGATTGGCTGTCTTCTAAAGGCGTTGCAGCGCGGTAGTCATGGGGACGCGGTGACAAAAAACTAGGTTAACTAAACAGCAGGTGGGCTCAGGTCAGGAGGCCAAGTGTACTCACTACAACACCTTCAACTTATGTGTGTGTGTGTGTCTCTCTATGTATGTGTCAGCACGTTCGTGAGCGCGCGTGTGTGTGTGTGTGTGTGTGTGTGCGCAAACGACTGAATAAGAAGACACCAAACTGTCACTTCAGGGTTGTTGCCATGTTAACTACTGACATGAAAAGGGTTTTGAGGCAGTTCTGCAGCCGCATCACAAACAACAATCACAACCTCTGACATCGTGGACGTCCAGTGAAGAACTGGCGGTGTTTCCAATATTTTCAGATGTCAGAATCCTTCATCCTGTCACGACAAGAGCCGCTGCAGTTCCTGTTTACATGGAGGAAATAATCCAACTATTGGCTTTATTGCAAGTAAGAAAAATGAAATACTAGCTAACGACAAGCTAATTTGCTATATGGACAGATACAGCATTACTGTTGGCTAACAAGAACTGCGTGGGACTCTGGGATACTAGCATCACGGTTACCACAAAGAGTTTTTCAAATTAAGAGCGCTAGTTGGAACCGAAATTTGGTACAAAAAGAGTTTCAACAGTGATCGGTACCAGCCAGTGCTGCCAACTAATCTTCAGGGAAAGTTGCTACAGACAGGTCAATTTGGTGCTAAAAGTTGCTAAATGAGGCTGTGATGTCATTGTGTGATGATGCAATTTCGTAGTGACATAAAATTGAGTCATTACATAGAATACATGATAACGTTACTCAAATTGACTGAAAAATATGATTTGAAATTTGTTAGTTCAGATTTATTGGTTTATTATCACATATTTTTATTTGTAAAAGTAATATGACGTTACATAAACACAACATGTTATTATGTTTTTGTGTCATTTAAAGGAAAAATGCGTGCATTTTAGTGTTTGAGTCACTTTTCAAAAGTTGCTAAAAGTTCCAAATAAATTTTAAAAGTTGCTAAATTTGTTGCTAGGTGCTTTTGGGGGGAAAAAAAAGTTGCCAGGGCAGTTTGAAAAGTTGCTAAATCTAGCAACAAAATTGCTAAGTTGGCATCATTGGTACCAGCAAGATTCAGTCGGTACCTCTAATGTCCCAAAAATTAGTACCCATCTGTTTCAGGGAACCAGGCTGAATGTAGACTTGATCACACAGGTGCAGATTTTGTTCAGACCTAAAAGGGAATATCTGTGAATGCAGTGATTTCTCTTAAACTTCTCGTACTTTACAAGCCATTTAAGAACAAATTTGTTAATTCGAGTTGTTCTTACACGAGGCCCAAAACTCTGATTCAGCTGTTAACATGCTGCTTATAAAACTATTCTGTTCATATCCTTGTTTACCTGCGACAGTGAAACAGATTCAAGACTCAGGCGAGGCTTTGGTCGAGCACCTGTAGGTCCTGTGCAGGTTCTAGTCAGTATTTAATCTGTTTTGTGGCATGTTTCTCTTTCATGTTTTCTTACAAAACTCGAGCTTCAAGCTGTTCTTCTGACAGCTGGACATGGGAGTAGATTCTATAATCCGCACTGCCAAGGAGCTGGATTATAAGTGTCACAAACTGCCTGTAATCTCCAATAGAAAGTCATATTGTGTTTGGGGCTAAAATGCCCTCCATTAACACAATTAACAACGGTCTCATTTGGGGTAAGGCAATCAGAAAATGCTGTTTACATGGACATTTCTTGTTCCCAGTTTTGATTTAATGGGATTAATGTCAGAGCGTGAACATATTCACTGGTGGACTTACCAGCTGGACTCAATCAGCAGGCACAGACGGTTAATTACAAGCTTTTTTTTTTTATAGCAGTATTTCCATTTCTGTCACCGACCCATTTAGAGACATTTTGCAAAATGTCTCTAATGGGTCTAAATAAACATTTTGTTATGCAAGCACACACAAAAAAATGCCCCCTGCTTTGGCCTTTATGCTGTTTCATGCATTTCTTATGTAAACGATATAATGGGCCAGACACAGCTCAGCTCGCTGTTTTCCAGGCAAAGTCACAGCGCAACACTTGAGAAAAGTTTTCCCTGCTGAAACTGGGTTAATGAGGTATCTGCAAACTCAAGCCCCCTTACAGGCCACTCGTGAAATCACACACTCCTCCTAATTGTCAGCCAGGAGAGAGGGATACACGCGCTTGAGTGCCGAGCGTGCTGTGAGTCACCGTCGCCGGGGCTTTGTTAATCAAGGTCAATACTTGACCAACCCTCTGCGATAATGACCGGCGGACCAAAAACATGACGGGATCAGAGGGAACGAGCGGGCAGTAGGTGTGTGTGAGTGTGAGAGGGAGTGACCCGGCTTTCAGAATACAAAGAAATCAATCTAACGTCCGAAAACAAAGCAGATATATACGGGTGTCATCTTGCCTCCGGTCCTCTGCAGACGCTCATCCGCCATCCCATCTGTGCTGCAGGGACGTCAGGATGTGATTGAGAGTCTGTGTCCAAAAAAAAAAAAAAAAAAAAAAACCTGATGCCTGTGATCTGTTAGCAGCAGTGATGAGCGACACGTCACCGCGAAGGGAGAGCCGCCGCAAAATGATCACGCCGTCACCTCCGCCCTCAGTGATCCTGTTTTCAAATCATGACAAGATCATTTAAATACCTAATCATTGCACCACGACATGCCTCATTTAAAGACAATACAAATAAATGATTGATAAATAAATAAATAAATAAACAAACTTGGCCCTGTTCATGAAAATGTTCTTGACCTCATTTTTTTTTCTTGTCTCTTATTATCTTAATGTCTTATTATTTGCCTTTTTAATCTATTTAATCTATTTTTTTCTATCTAGTATTAGAAGCTTGTAAGTCATCTGTGAAGCACTATGAATTTTACTAAATTGCATTAAAGGTGCAGTACAAATAAAGTTTGATTGAAAGTAATGTAGAAAACCTGTACATTTTACCATCAACATATATGGTGGATAAAGTGGGCTATTAAAACCAACTGTCAGCAAATGCTAGTTAATGCTTTTTTACAATTAAAGGAACAGTTCACCCAAAATGCAAACTACACCTACCCGTTTTCTGTGTGATTTGGCGAACTGTATCTCTCCGTCCCCAGTGAGAACAAATTAGAGGCGGATAGATACAGTTTGACAGAAATAGAAGGAAATAGTTCCAAACAAAATGAGGAGGTACACTCATATAGCTGCTGTGGGCGGGGGCAACAACATAAGTGACAGGTGACATGCCTGGATTCACCTTCTGGACCACAGGTAGGTGACCATATACACACTTCACACCTCCTCCTCCTCATTTATCTTTATCTTTTCTATTCATCTATCTCTTAAACTAACTTGTTCATTAATTCAGTAATTTGAGACTTGTGGATTTGTGCATTTTCCAGCCTGATTAGAGAGAAGTGGAGAAAATCCCTATGGCTGGTCTTTAAGACATAAAGATCATGTTTCATGTTTATTTTTTTTAAGAGAAATGTCAGCTGTGGCCTGAGTTTGGTGCATTTTACACATTGTAATTGGACTAACCTTTGAACAAACGAGGCCTGCGGGGAGCCGCTGACATTGTGTGTGTCGTGTCTGGCAGGAACGTGGCAGCAGCCTCCACTTCGTTATGAAAACACACGCGTATGAAACACACATACGATTAAATATTCACAGCACTTAGAGCAGGAGTGACGTGAAAGTTTTCAGATAACTCCAGTGAATGTAGGTGAAACTCAAAGTTATGTACAGTGTTAGGAAACGGCAAGCGGAGGATGTGGAGCACGATGAGAAGAAAGTGAAAGGAAATGGGAGTGTGTGTGTGTGTGTGTGTGTGTGTGTGTGTGTGAGTGTTGGTCACTAGGTAATGGTTATTGCACCTGATGTACCTGATGTAAGCTGTTATGCACACACAGCAGCGTTTCAGCGAGCCAAATTTAAGACTTTTTAAGACCTTTATCATGCTGCCTGAAAATGGATTTAAGACCAATTTAAAAACCAACATGAAAGAAGCAAATTGGGCAAACGGCAGTCTATCTGTGATCGAACAAGTAATAGCACAGCAGTTTTCAAACTATGAATGAGCCGAATTAGAAATAGAAACTCTAAATGGCTGATATAAGAATTAGGGCACCAGGAAATGAACTGTTAACACAAAGTCCATCTGTGTTTATTAAAGCAGATGAGAGGAGACAGGTCTGCCATATTGAATTAACCCTGTTCTTCTTTATAACCCAGCACCGCACTAAACTGACCATAATGCAGCGCAGACACAAAACGTCCCCGGGCATTCTGGGAAATCACTCAATGAAGCAGCAGTACGCAAAGTAGGCTAAGGAGAAGCTGGTGCACCTATAAAGTAAATTACACCACTTCACTAATCAAATGCATGTGCAACTTCACAAGTTTTAAATGGAGTTGATCATTTTCATTCCAAATACCAAAAAAACAAAAACAAAAAAACGTAATCATACAACTACGATTAAATAACTTGTAAAGTTGTTTAAAACATATATACATGAATTGTTAGGCTGACTTTACATGCTGCAACCTCCATGCAATTAGTTGCAGGTTGCATTACTGTTGCCATGTCAACACACCCATATGGAACATTCCAAATGATGATGCAACCAAATTTATAATTTTCATTGGCTGGTTCGCCTGGAACTCCGCGTTGCATTTCAGTTGCACCATGCAAAGCCAGCCTTACGCGCAAATTTCCACTGATCGTGCTTTTAAAGAACAGGGGACAAAAATAAACAAAAATATGATAAGCTACTTTGCAGACGTAATTTCTCCTTCTAGTGCATGTTAGCTGCAACACAGCATGTGTAAAGAAAAGTTTTTGCACATTCTGCACAGGCTGATGGGATCAAACGTGATGTGATCCTGTCCAAAGCTCTTCTTCAGCCTCATTTCTCCACACGTGCTCCATATGCCATCAATCCACGACCATAAAAGAGCTAATGGTGTGATGCTGCACTTGTAGTTTCCAGCTTCTTTTTTCAGATGCATGGACTCATGCATGCAGCATGAGCCCAGCCCGTGCCTGTGTGTTAGTGTGAGTGCAGCCGCTAATGTGGGTCAGCTAATCTGCTCCAAGTCTCACACACACAGGGGACAGTAAGTGGCCTAATGTGTGTGTGTGAACCTGTCTGCCGCAGTGAGACGCTGCTGAGTGGTGGTGGTGGTGGGGGGTGGGGGGGTGGGGGGTGTGTGTGTGG
>OMKZ01046723.1:4127-16976 GCA_900302535.1 Neoniphon sammara | reverse complement strand
CCTTTTTCCGTCTGACACTTCCTATGTTTAAGTGACAGAGATACAATAATAATGTCGTGTAAATTCCGTTGCTATTCTGTCAGATTTTTTCCTTTTCTTTTTTTCACCATCACCATTAGTCTGCTTCCAAAAACTCAGTTTGTTTGTATATATCAGAGAAATTACACTTATTAATTTAATACAATATTTTATTTAATTACACAAAAATATAAAAGAAAATATCCTTTCCCAACAACTTTCACACAGTAGTAACCCTAAAATAATTTCACGCAACTCAAAAAAAAAAAAAAAAAATAGGCTACCAGTCCCATTATTGTGGTTTTATATTACTTGGTAAAATTTCTGAACTTTTTTTCTCTTTCTTCTCACTTGTTTCCAATAATACATTAACAAATGCCATTCAGTCCCTTATGTGCCTGTTGAATAGCAACTTAAAATCAGCTTAAGATTCAATTCACATATTTGCCATATACAGTAAGATAAAGGCTATAACATCTTCTCTATCTATATGTAGTACAGAAATCCAACAGACTGTTGACAACATAAAACAGTTTCACTTTGGACAAATTCTGGATTACTCTCAATTCCTTGCTAAAGTCCACCAAATTTGACCTTTCATGAAAATCTTATCTCCAATTATTCCCTATGTTACTGTCATTTTAAGAAATTTCTGTTTTTCTACTTAGGGGAAATGGTAATGACTGAATAGTTGTTGCCATTAACAATAAACGTTTATATACAGCAACATTTACATACAGCTTGTCTCTCTCTCTCTCTCTCTCTCTTTCATAGATTTTATTTGTTAATACAGAATTAATTAATCTAGTTTCTCAGTGTTAATCTCCAAATGGTGTTTGCAGATGCTGAAATGTTTAAAAAAAAAAAAACACCCTCAAGAGTGAGGATGATGTCAGACCTTCGTAAAAAGGTGTAGGCAAAGCCCCAAATGTTCTGGGCTTAGCCTCGGATGTTTTCAAACCCTAGCAACACTCCTGGGCCCAAAGCTTGAAACTATGATGCTCCCCTGTAGCATCAGTTTTGACTGTGCGGGGCTGTCCCAAACCCTGAAGTTTTGGGTCTCCCATTGACTCTACGTGTCACTGTGACATCACTCACAGGCAAAAACGAAATGGTCACAGTTTGGTTACATTTAGGCTACAAAACTAATTGGTTAAGGTTAGGAAAATGGTTTAGGCAACAAAACTGTCTTGCTTCACGTGGGAATTGAACTGCAGTCTCACACATGAAAGCCCTGTGTCTTGTACATCCTCCATCCACCCCAAACATGTTGATCATGGTCGACGTTGCGTCTCAAACTGACAGAAAAAGGGTTGCTTTTTCATTGGTATCAGACGCTAAAGGGCGTGACATTTCCTCAGCATTTGATGCCCTGGGAATGAGAGCTGGCTGGTCCTGTATAGTTAAACTGGAGTCTGATTTTTCTCAATACTAAGGCAACCAGAGAAATTATTGCATTTACCAGTAGACACCATGGTAGAGACATTAGAAATACAGCTTAACTCCAAGAACACAGACAATGTCCTTTAAGATAACGTGTTGAATGTCAACTATGGATCTTTCCAAGTAGGAAGATGAGCAGAAGGTTGTGGAGAGGAAGTGGCAGAAAGTGATGGAGAAAGTAAATCCAAGGTGGTTATAGCTCCTAAAGTGTGACTGCACACATACACACCTCACACGCTGTCCTATCTCCTACAGCTTATAAGTGCTCCAGGTGAGTTAGTGATTTAGTCCAGTCATTTCCAAGCCTCTCTCTGGCTGTCTGTAATGACTCTGTCCTAGGCCTGCTGGCAGGGAGAGATACTGACAGCTGAAGTGAACTGTTGAAGAGCGACTACAGGGGACGGACTCACTTTGGTGACTGATGATCAATTAGAGATGGGCTTCTGGAACTCCTTGTGCCAAGCTCTTCCAGATGGATGCCCCCATCTGACAAGATTTTGGACTAAAGACCTCTATTTGAGAGGTTTTTTAGATTTAGTACAGAACTGTGGTGTATATTAAGGTGGGAGGGCATAGAATTAATCAAAACAGGCCAGTCACAGGACAGTGACATACTTTGTGCATACCAATGCCTCCACCCTTATACAAATATAACATGAATGTACATGACTGAAAAGACAACAGAAATCACACACTAAGCTACTGAGTGAAGTAAAGATATTTTTACATCTAATTTTTGCATGTCTTACCTCTTTTATTACAATACTATTATAACTGCAAATGCAAGGCAGATGTGTGACTGGTGACTCATATGGTGGTTGCTTAGTCAAAGCAGAACATTTTGATTTTTTTTTTCACATTCACTACAATGCAATTTCTCTTATTAGTGACACATCTTGCACTGAAAGATACTCATCAGTTTTCCCACAAGGTCCCACTATTTTATTATTTCACATCAGGCTAAAGCAGTACACTTCTCTGATACTGTTTTATCAAAAGAATAGCAGAGTTTGTGATTGTTACTTCTACAACAATCATAAATCAAGATCCCACAAGGTGTGTGTAACTGTTTGTCTATATGCTGTCTGTGTGAGTGTGGACTGTGTGTGTGTGTGTGTGCGCGCGTGCATGTGTGCGCGTGTGTGTGCTTGTGTGTCTGCCTCAGATTCTTTTCTTGGCTGGTATGTGGGATCTGCTATTTATACAAAACCCTCAGGCTCCTTCTTCAAAGTTTGCCACTTGTTTTCCTGTCCTTTACTTTCTTCCCCGAGATGTCAAACTCCTCCATCACCTGCGCATCATCTCTCTCCTGGTACAACCATCGACATTTTTATGCCTCTTGCAATTTTCCCTCTGCTTTCTGCTTTGGGAGTATTTCGCAGATTCCCAGTCGATCTCATTATAGAGATGCTCCAATTGACAGCTTGGGAAAATAACTCCAAAGGTTGCTGCCACTAAAACAAAGATAACAATGCTCCTCACATCTGAGCAAATATCTTTACAGAATTTTTCCTTGCAGACAGACAGTCTTGTTTTGGGTGGGCCAAATGCTATGCAAGCCTTTCCAATATACAGTGATACATATTGATAAGCTAACTAGAAGTCCCAACACATCCTCCAACCCATACAACCACATAGGTCGATTGTTGCTACCCTCTAATATGACCCACAGAATACCACACATGGGACCATTTCTTAAAACCAAAACAGTTGCCGTTTGGTTATGTTTAGGCACCAAAACTACTTGGTTAAGTTTAGGAAAAGGTTAGGGTTAAGGTTAGGGTATGGTTACGGTAAGGACCTTCATCATTATGGTCACAATAATAAACATGCAGAAATGAAAACCAGTCTCATTTCACTTGGGACTCAAACAGGGGTGTCCCACATGAAAGTCCTGTGTTTTGTCAACCTATCCAACACCCCGACTTCCTCCCTACTCCGTGCTCATTTAGGAAACATTCCTGTTGCTGTTGGTCATTCTACAGTACAGGAACAAACGACCTGTGGAGTTGTTCTTTGTGGGAGGTCACTCTGAGATGTCTGAGATGTTTATTTATTGTTTTTATAACTCATGTTTTAAAAATATAAGACACTGGGGTGGAATACTGCACACAGACAGACACATACTAGCATATAATTTGAATTGTTATGCTTCAAAAGGAATCAACTCCACATTCCAAAGTGTCCTTGGTGAGTATATGTACCTGTGACAGCCAGTGCTTGATTCTCATCCAGTGGGAAATATTGTAAATATGATGGGCTTTTGTTTCTTCACCTCAGCTTTTACATTATAAATACTACTTAACAACTTCATATTTGCCAGTGAGCCCTGACTTCTCTTGAATTCTGATGTTCAACAAGGAACATAGCCAAGAGTAAGATGTGATTCACTAGCAAGGACCTCACCATAAACAAGAGGTGTTTAAAGACTTATTGATTTTGAGAGTGAGATGACATGTTGAATGAACAATGCTTTAATGTGGTTGGTTGTAGGTCTTCAGAATTGCTGGCTGCATTGAGGGGAAGCTTCAAATGGGAATCCGCTGTAACTCCTGGGCCCTCAGGACCCTATGGGAAAAAGGAGAGGGAGATGAGAGAGAGTTAGATTTGTCGCAGTGGTCAGTTATAGCGGTGAAATACGGTGTGCAATTTCATACCAGTGTTAAAACAGCCACTCCAATATTCTTTCCAGCCACGTCATTGTTGGGCTCTACAATGACAGGGAAATTGACGTCAAAGTATAGAACTAATTTGGTTTTAAACTCAAGGAAACTGAAACTCTGTAGAACTTCTGTATCCCTACATAAGCGTACCTGTGCTGCACACTGTATTACAGTTGAGAAAATGTAGTACCAAAAGACTGTCTGACAGCAATTTAAAGCAGTGAAAATATTCTAAATATAGCGTGCACTTACACTGATATAAATTTTTTTTAGGTGGGCCTTTTTTTAGGTGACTATAATACTTTTTGTTGCTGCCCCCCCTCCACAGAAGTACATTGCTTAGCTTCTGTGCAGGTACTCCTGCCTGCTTCTCCAAACTGGAGGTGTGTCGACCGGAATCTACTGTGCGTAATTCAATGACTATGGATAAGTTCTTCATACAACTCCACTTCATAAAACTCCAACTAACCCTTTAGTATAAATGTTCTCTTTCCAATTATGGCCACACACTCATACATGGAAATGTTATTCATCCACACACAGAGGCCCATCCAATCTCCTACTATTTACTATGACGGAGTTGATTCAAGCTTGGGTGCAACTCGCCTCCAGGGAGAGGCCAAAACTGTCCGCCACTGCGTCCAAGCCAACTATGTCTACACCTGGCTAGCTCATTCAGTCCGTGAGCAACCACACTCATAGACCTGTGGGATAAATCCTCAGTCCTTGATAACATTTACATTTTTAGATATGATGGTATAATGGTGGCATAAAACCTTTATAGTGGCCATCATCATCAGGGTACTCTCTGCGGATTCTCATCACAACACAGGAAGATATGACTACTCTGACTTCTCTTTCCTAGATATCCCCAGCACCAGCTGACAAACTGCCTGTAGGCCAGGTAGTGTGAAACAAACAAGTTCTTGTGAAGGTCCTGTTTATAAGCTCTCAAACATTTCAAAAATCTTTTCCTCTGTCCACTTTCCTTTTGTGTTACAGGTGGTCACCAGATGGCGCCACACTTTTCTGTCCACTTTGTACCCCAGATTCTACAGTAGAGGTTCTCAGGGGATATCGGTTGTAGGGATGTAGTTCCTCCTGATTAAGCAGGAATTCCTCATTTTCTGATCTAAGTATGTGACCAATTTTATTTTTTGATGAATCACAGCACTTGTGGCCGTATCTTGCCCAGAATTCATGGCATGGCAGTGGCATTCATAATCCATAGTTTTTTTTTTGTTGTTGTTGTTTATTTTGTTTAGTTTTTTGCATTCTTTTCTCAACAGCATAACTATAGCATCAAATCTGTCTGCAAGTTGTTGACTAAAAAAAATTCCTGACATCTTTGTCTAATAACTTTGTCTGGTTTCTCCATTAATCTCACTGAATATTACTGTTATTCACATTTGGATATATTACATCCTGTTCCTTTTGCCCTATGCAATATTCCTTTTTCATCCACAATTTGGCAAATTTTAACATCACATTTACTTTATCCTGTTTAACACATGCATAGAAGAATCCATAAAGATTTACCCTATATATTCTACTTTGCCAGAATAAAGTATGTTTGTGTTATGCTTAGCTTTCTCACATGAGAGATGACTCTGGGCCACTGAACCTTCAAGTGCACTATGTGATTAACAATACATGCTCTACAGGGCATTTTGTAAGTAGAACTTTAGCACATCTATTACTTAAAAAAGGGTATATCAAACTGTAGAAGAATAAAGTTTTGTAATTGTAATAAATGTTTGTTTTCACTGTCATGACTTATAGGAAATTTACCTTTAGAGGTGTTTTCCATTGAAAGAATGGTAATCTGTTTCAGTCTGCTATATCTCAAAATGAACTGCATACTATTTATTGTGGCTGCAACATGGGATTATTTATTTGACTGTCATAGTCAAGGGCCCTGAGAATAACAGTCAGTCATTAATATTATCCCACATCTTTTTATCTAACCACTGTCATATCTATACAGCATGGATTCAGTATTGCAATGTAAGGTAATTCAATGGCACAATGAACCGCAGCGGCAGTCAATTTTCAGAAGCTATAAAGAATTTTCTACTTTGATAAAGTACTTGAACTTGATCAATTACTTGAATCCAGTATTAACAAAATCCTACACTCAGCATACAGTGTAGCCGGGTTATGTGTAAGTTTCACTTGAAAAGGTTTGTACAGTTTTACAGACTACTCAGTACATTGAAAGAAGACAATAAAGGTATGTGTAATGGCAAACACAATAAAAGCATTCCTTTGACACTTCTGCAGGATGTAAAGTTTCTGACTCATGTAGGTGTTGTCCAAGATTCAATATTCCACATGGCATAAAATACAAAAATAAACAGATTTATTTTATAAACTACCAAGTTACAAAACGTCTCCACATGGAGTCTAAAACTAACGACTCACTTTTCAGTTTAGTCTTAAAGGATAATTCCAGTATTTTTGAACCTGGGCCCTATTTTCCCAACTATTTGAGTCTAAATGATTAATAGGAACAACAAGTTTCGGAATCGGTCCACCATGACCGGCAAGCGCAAAACAATGGGGCAACCTGTCCGCATCAAAGTATGTCCAGTAAAAGTGTTAATAAAAGTGCAAATAAAAGTGTCACTGAAAGGCTCAGATTAATATTATAAGTATCTGACAACATTATGTAAAGCGCTGGCACACTAATGCGCACTGCATTAGTGCACATTCTGTACCCCAAAACTGTAACGTTTCCACTCTTCCCAGGCACCTCTCTCATGTTTACACTGTTGTCTTCCTGTAATAGCTCACCTCTTGCGAGATTTCAGAGCAAGGCTTCTCCTAGAGCGAAACTTCTGTTACACATGTCTATCTCTGTAGGGATGTTTTCCATAATGTTGTCAGAGTCTTATAGTAGCAATCTGAGCCTGTCAGTGGCAAAACAAGCACTTTTAGTGGACATTCTTTGATGCAGTCAAGTTTCCCCATTGGGTTACATGGCAGCTGAGTTTCATAGTTGCCGTTCATAGTGTTCTCGCTCAATATTGGACTGATTACAAAACTTTTTGGACCTAGTAATCACTCAGATGTATAGATGGGAAAATAGAGCCCAGTTTTAAAAATAAGAATTATCCTTTAAGGGTCTCAGGAAAAACAACCAAACGAATAGTCAGAACACTGTTGCTCCACATCCTGCTCTACTGATTACCTCCAGCATACTGGCTTACATGTGACTAATTAGACAATTTTCCAGTAGTAGGATAGACTAATGGAGCACAGATAAGACCTTAAAAATATAAATCAGTGCAAGATAATATGATAGAGCACAATAAGTCCAAATAATAACCTTATTATTATTGCCAATATAAAACATGGCAAAACTATATAAATTGGAATATTCACAAAATGTTAAATTACTGCAATTATAAATTATTCAAACAAGACTCAGAAATAATAACATGGCTCTAATAATATGGATTGCTGCATTTGCTGTATAGCACTGCTGTATTGTTTGTACATCATGTATATTTAATAGGGCTGTCAAAATTAATGCATGTGATTAATTTGAAATGTTCAACGCGTTAATATAAAATAACGCAATTAATGTCAATGACGTTCAATAATGCAAGCCGTGACAATCTGCCACTTTAAATGTCCAATGTCGGTTTATCATTCACAAAAACTACCCAGGACGTGTCCTTTCTCGGTTGCAGCCGAGACTTTGGGAAATGGCCACACACTCATACATGGAAATGTTATTCATCCACACACAGAGGCCCATCCCCTCTCCTACTATTTACTATGACGGAGTTGATTCAAGCTTGGGTGCAACTCGCCTCCAGGGAGAGGCCAAAACTGTCCGCCACTGCGTCCAAGCCAACTATGTCTACACCTGGCTAGCTCATTCAGTCCGTGAGCAACCACACTCATAGACCTGTGGGACAAATCCTCACCATTCCAGGGAAAGGACAAATTTTTGGCGTGTTACCTCGTTGGCGTTGAGGAGGACCAGCTCGCCTGGCTCCAACCGAGTGACATCAGTCATAGAAGTAACATGGACAGATGAAATGGATAGCTAAGGATGCCCAGTTGATGTGGTACAAAAAGATATATTCAGAGACTAATTGCACCTGGTGACATGTCCATCCAGAGGAACCATTGTGTCTACAATCCACATTTTGTATGACAGTGAGAGGACTGTTTGATATGCCTCTTTTGTATTGATCCCTCGTCCATTTAGTGGTAATTTGTTCCAATTTCAAACGTCCTTAAGCTTATATTTGTGCATGTGTCAATTGCATTAATTACATCATTTTAGCAATTAATCAGGCCTAGTTCTTTTTAACCCTAACCCTTTTTCTGATTGACTGAGGGCTAAAATATTTAAGCCAAATTTAAGCAAAAAAAATATTCTAGCCAAATGTTTAAAAAATAAGTTTATCCATTCCTAGCCTGTTTTTGAAGTCTTTAACTGAGAAGTGATCCAGCACTGGACTGAAGTATAAAGAATTTTGTATCTGTGTGGTGAGCACACTGAGCTTTCCATTTTTATTTAGACCATCTCCCTCAAAAAATTGCTTGAGCTATTTATTTCCATGGTTAAATACATGATTGACTGTTGAACTGTTTTCCCAGGAAAAAACTATGAGCTGTGCTCAGTTACTTCCACATAACCTGGTTTAAGTTCCAGTGTGATTTGCATTAAATTCAATTGCACTCCCTTAAAGCCTTATGAATCATTTTCCCTGTGCTTTCTCTTTGTGACTATAATGAGCCGGAGCACAGCGGACACTATATCATCCTGGAGAGCAAATTACCGTAATCTGACAGCAGCCAAGCACCTGCACAGCACCTTTCTAATCACTGCCTGAAACTCAATGTCTGTGTGTGTGTGTGTGTGTGTGTGCGTGCGCGCGCCTCTGTTCTGTCTCTCCTAGGGGAGAAGGTCAACAACCAAAATACAGTAGGTTGGCAAGGCATTTAGCAGCCATCAGAAAGAGCTTGCCTCTCCTCTCACTGAAGCCTAAAGGTGAGGCTTAATAAGCTGACACACACACACACACACACACACACACACACAGAGGCAAAAATCCACCTTGCCCACCTTTCTCTGCTGCCTGTTCAGGAAAGGGGCTTTGACCTTTATCAGATAGGAGTGCTAACACACTAATAGCCCAGTCCACTCTCCAATTACAGCAGGTTAGAGAAGGTTTGAACAGAGCACAGACTGCCACTATGACTATATCTGACTGAGAGAGGGGAATTTTACAGACTGTCAAAGAGAGGAAAGGGGAACGTTAAAGAAAAGACAGAAAGAGAAAGAAAGAGAGGAATATGGGAAGAAAGAGGGACAAAGACAATATTAAGAGTAATACTGTAAGAGTAACGAGGTTTTAAAGGAATACTCAACATCTTGGGCAAAATACCCTTTTCACGACTTACCCAGACTGAGACAAAATGTTTGATACCATTTTCACCTCTCTGTGCCCACTGCTTCAGTTCCTATGGGTTGCATTTCGGGTTAGTTTAGACTTGAAGTCTACAGGAGTCATTAGCCCAGTTCCATCAAAGCAAAAAATATGAACCTCACAGCAACTCCTATGTTGTCCTATTTACACAATGTATCATATGTATTTGAAATAAATGTCTTGGATTTTTTTTTTTTTTAATAGTTTTTAAAAAGCCTCAGAGTTGTAAGTGTCACATTTTAGTAAGGCAGTTGGACCCAAACACAAGAGACAGGACACAGGGACTGAGGGAAAAATAACTATTTAATAAAGTAAAAAGCAAAAATACAAAAACAGGCACAAGGAAAAGAAAGCACTGAAAGTAACACAGGGAAGCAAGAAAAGGAACCAACAGAGACGAAAGGGAACTGACAGGTATAAATACACAAGGAACTAATTAAAGAACGAGACACACCTGGAGTGGGAAGGCACTGGGAAAAGGAGGGAAACACTGGGATTGGGTAACAAGTGAGACAACGAGGGTGTGGCAGGCAACAAGACCAGGGCAGGGCTGACGAGACTAACACAGGGCAGGTGTGCAGGGGAACACAGGCTGGGAAGGGCTACAGGGAAACAGGAGGGCCAAACAGAGCAGGGACAGAAAACCAAAACAAGAAACACAAGACTCCATCAATTAAACCCCCAAAACACAAGTCCATAACCTAAAATCCCAAACACAAAGAACACTAGAGTCCAAAACACAGAGCCATGACAGCAAGGTTTTTTTTTTTCCGCTTTGATGGAGCTAGGCTAATAACTCCTGTAGATTTCAAGTCTTTGTGCTAAGCTAATATGAAATGCTACCCATAGAAACTGAAGCAGTGGACATACAGAGGTGAAAATGGTATTAAAAAAAAACCCCAACAACAATTAAATACAAATTGTAAGCTTTTTTCAAACCATGTCAAGTAAGATCCTTCATTTCAAGTCTCAAGGCAGGGATTTCCAAATCTATGTCAAGTCTAAGTCATTTCTGGCTTGTTCAAGTCAAGTCCAAAGTCATAAAAATGCAACTCATGTCCAAGTCACATGACTCGAGTCCTCACCTCTGGCACTTAGGCTGTTGCTATAGTTGCTATATTTATTGTTTGTTAGAAAACTAATTAGAGAACAGCCTCAGAATTGAGCTTAAAATAAATGTTTTTGATCACAAGAGTGAGAGAACTATTTATAGAACATTTTTTTAAATAAAACCTTATGAACTTTATGAACTCATGCTGTATTAAAAAGTATGAAGTAAAATACATTTACATAATAAGAAATATGGATTAGCAAGTACACCATTATCTGTGTCTGTATCTGTGCAACCAGCTAAATTATCTGCGTCCCTAGCTGTACTCAGGATGGGCGGGGCTTAAGCTGGAAGTGGGCGGGGGCAAACAGAAAGCGGTCATTCTAAGCCTGGAATGGATGGTAGCTGATCAGAAATTACAGAAATTTTTTTTTATTGTGGTTTAAAAAAATGACAAAACAGCTTCAATAGAGCTTCATATAAATTTCTGATCACAAGAGTAAGAGAACTACAAAACATCTTACTCACATCTTTATTTTTTATTATTCCTTTATTATTTTATTCATTTATTTATATATAGAGGAAGTTAAACAATGTTAATTATGTGTTTGCGGTTTGGATCATTCTATGCAAAAAGCTTAGTTATTAATACAATAGCAAGTTGATGTAGTGTAAGAATCAATCTAGCAGGTTTAGGGGCTATAATAAATTTATTTATTTATTCATTCTTCACAAGAACAGAAGTCAAAAGACAAATCCATCAAACCCAAAATAAAATGCAAAGATAAATGAGAAATTGAGGTGATAGTGATTAAAAACATAAAAATAAAAGCCATGGAAATAAATAGAGTTTATAGGGATTATAAACTCTCTCTCTCTCTCTTTCTCTCCCTCTCTGACTCTCTCTCTCTCTCACACACACACACACATAGCTGGCTATCACTTCAGTGTACATATGTGTATATATTTGACATTTGTGGACACAGCAACCCAATGATAAAAAAAAAATGAATACTCACGAGCACAGATATGAACACATTTTACTCAGATTATACTCATGCTTGTAAAAAATGTATTATCTGTACCGGATACTCGTTTCATCTGAGTACTCGGCTCATCCGTAGCATACACCTTCTTCTTGCTCTAGTGTTTTTTAGCGGTTGGTAAACTGCTTTAGGTAATTATCGCTACCTTCTGAATCCCCTGCGTATAGGAAGAAGAAGTCAATTTGATATAAAAATCCTGCTGCTCCGTCGGAATTTGTTCTTAAATGTAAACTAAACTATAATCTAATGTTATAACAGTTCTCCTCCATCTCCACAAAGTCCTTAAAAGGACAAGGCAAAAAAGTGCCTCGTCCATCGCACAATTACTTGCACATGTGTACTGTGCTCATGTGGTCTTGGTAGACCATCTCAAAGCAGAAACCTCCATAGCCTTTGCAGTGCAGTGCTACCAAGGACCCATCCTTCCTCGGCTAGGTTTTTGGAAACAGCCTTAGTGTTATGGTATCTGTTAGTAAGGACATATCCTCACAATCTCTGCATTCTTGACATAAAAAAAACCCACTTTGTACTTGCTTGATGATGATAGCATATATTGTTCCAGTATTCATTATATAAAAATTACAATAATTTTGTCAGAAAATATCAAAACTTGACAAGTAATAAGTGTTTTCCCAATAGCTGTAGTCAGGATAGGAAAGACCATGAAGCATCATTTCAACCATACTGCAACTCTCCACTGAAAGCAGTACCAATGAAATGCTTTTAGGTGAGCTAGCAGATCCTCAATGCTCAGTGTTATGGCACACACAGAACAATGTGCCCATATACCAGTCTAATCGTTTACTTATAATGGTTTCACTTATATTATGCTTGCTATTCTTAAAAACATTTAATTCCAAAGTCTCATGCACACATCTAAAAGTAGGATTAAATTAGCATCATTTTCAAAATTTTCCTGTACTTGAGTGCGTAAATTCATCCAGGAAATAAAGGAGACTTAACACATCAGAATATACAGTCAATCCAAAGTTGAAAGTAGCCTACATTTAATATGGGTTCTATTAACTTTATATGCCAGCAGTTAGTTATTTCTGGATAAATATGGCATCTGCTTTCATATATGTGTATTTTGTGTGTGTGTGTGTGTGTGTGTGTGTGTGTGTGTAGGTGAGGAGGATGTAGTAGATCTGACCTGTGAGGGATCAGAGCCAGCT
>OMKZ01046708.1:9536-27196 GCA_900302535.1 Neoniphon sammara | reverse complement strand
CCTCCATATCTCCTCCTGTCCGTCTGTCGCCCCCATCACAGAACCTGATCACACCTCCACCCCGACACAGAGCACAACGCCATGCAGGAGCACACACTGCAACACATTGTCAACTCACCACCCTCCGTCATGTTACACTGCACCACAGCACAGTGGTCATGTTTATCTGACATCCCAACATGGTGTCTCACTCACTCATACACACACACACACACACACACACACACACACACACACTGCTGGGCTCCCTGTTCTTAAACAATCTCTTGCCCTTGTGTCAGGGTGAGTCCTGACACAAACACTGGCAGCGGGAAGCCTCAGCCAAGTCTGGTTGCAATTTCATCTGCGCTCCACACTGGTCAGGTGACCCGGGAAACAAGCAGGTTGACTGTCAGTGTGAAAACAATCGACCCAGGTGAATGTGCACTGCAACCTTGGTTGAGATCAGGGCTAAGAGCCAGGACAAACATATGCTGTTTTTCTTTCATTTTTGTTTTTCACCTCTCACCTCTTAATCAAACAGTGAAGGCACTGCTGTGACATCATTTTCCTTGGATTTTCTGTTGATGGATTTAGGTGGCACTGGTGGGCGGTTTGTTAATTTTTAACAGAGTTGATGGCTTATTATGAGGGTGGATCTCCCGTAGCTCCCCACCCCCAAAATTTTCCACAACACTCCTATGTAAACAATGGCGGTGGTATTTGTGTCCACATGCTTAGTTCACCCCAACTCAGAGATGAGCTATCACAAACTTGTGTCTTCTCTGGGTCAGGTAATGTTTAGTAACAGCAGAGACACTGTGATTACAAAATGAAACACCCCAAGGCAGTAGGATTGCAACCAACAAGACCAGACCCCTATCTCTTTGAATGGTGAGATGCCTATTTCTAATGTTCTAGCCAATGTGTTGTCATTTGCTTTTCATATTTATGGCCACTGTCAAATTCTAAATACCAAAGCTGTGCAGATAGAGCTATGACTTCCTGGCTGATAGTGTGCCTTACATTGATGTCATTTTTAGTGTTTCAAACTTTTCTATTATAAAGTGACAGAATACACAGTCTCATTTTATAATCACAGTGTCTCTGGTAATAGTAAATGAAGCTTTATAACCAGAAGCAAAGACCACATGCCTCAAACACATCCCATTTCTGCGCAAAACGTATTTAGGCACACCTTATTCATTCCTTTCCCCTGTGTCTCAGTTTTCACATCCCTCCACCCCAAACCCCTTTTTTCCCCCTTTCTCCATTGTTATGGCAGCCGCCCTTTTCTGTTTTATGTGGTAAATATATACTGTGTATGCTGTGACTGTGATTGACATGCTGTGCCTGGGTCTCAAGAATGGCTGCCGCTCCGCCCACTTCGTGGATGACTCTGGCGTCGATCCTGGTTGGACAAGCTCCGGTTCAGTGCTCTAATCAGAAGACGCCAAATCAATTAGCAGCTCATATAAAAGGCGGGTTCGCTGTCAGATGGCGCGACTGTGATTTAGAGTGAGCAGTCTGCCACTGTGCTTCTCGTTCTGTTGCCTGTACTAGCCTTTTGGATTTGTGTAAGTTGTATAGGTTCTTTCTGTGCATCACCGAGGCACTTGCTCGACTACCTGTGGAGTGGGCTAGGGTTAGTCTCTGTATTACTGACATTTTGCTAATTTTCACATATTTAGGTATAGGGCTGGGCGATAAAATGATAATGATAATTACCTCAAACTAAATTTTCCTCGATATGAAACTATGTTATGTTCGATAGAATGTCGGTAGAACTCGTTCCATGCTTTGAAAGACAATATGAACAGCCAATGGTGAGAATAGCGCAGCGACCAACCAATCATGTGGCATGAATACAGCTACCTAGCTATGCATAGTTAGGTTGATGCGATATGTTGATGTGATGTAACCTGAGCGTGCTAGTATTTTGGCTGCTGCAGTGAGCAGCGCTACTGTAAGAGAGGGCGAGATTGACCAAAGAAAAAATGAGCGTCCCTTCGAGAGAAAACCTAGAGGAAAACTCGAGTGGCAGCGTTACAGAGGAAGACACCTCAACGGACACAGCTGCCAGCTCAAAAGACGAAGCCATAGTTGACAGGAGCAAGAGACAAAAAAATAGAGTAGGCAATTTATTGAAAACTGCACTTAAACTCAAACAGGCTGTTCTTCAGCCGATCAAAAGTTTAAGACCATAGCCCAAA
Organism: Neoniphon sammara; assembly: GCA_900302535.1. Classification (NCBI taxonomy): domain Eukaryota; kingdom Metazoa; phylum Chordata; class Actinopteri; order Holocentriformes; family Holocentridae; genus Neoniphon; species Neoniphon sammara. The sequence goes on along the minus strand of OMKZ01046708.1, from coordinate 25,004 downwards.
AAAACCCAAAACAGAACTAAAAGTGTCAAAAAAGGACTCAGTAGTGAGTAGCCCCACCGTTTTTCTTGATCACTTCAAAAATTCACTTAGCCATGCTTGATGCAAGTGTTTCCAGGAGGCTGGTGGGAACGTTGCTCGTGAAATTGGCTTCACGAAGGGCATCCACGGGCTAGAACTGATGTCCATTTTTGTAAACTTCCCTTGCCATCCATCCCCAAACGTTCTCAATGGGATTTAGATCAGGGGAACATGCCAGATGGTTCAAAAGAGTCCTTCGTCAGGCGGGTGTTGTGAACTGCAGCATTGTCCTGGTGAAAGACCCAGTCATCAACCGCACAGACGAGGGCTCTCAGTCAAGAGAGATCCCCGCTGCAACATCTCCACATAGCCAGCCACAGTTTGCACAACCTGAAGCTCCATTGTTCCATTGGAGGAAAAAGCACCCCAGATCATGATGGAGCCTCCTCCACTGTGCCGCATAGAAAACATCTCCAGTGGGATCTCCTTGTCATGCCAGTAACATTGGAAGCCATCAGGACCATCCAAGTAAAATTTTTTCTTGTCAGAGAATAAAACTTTCTTCCATCTTTCAGTGTCGCATGTTTGGTGCTGCCTTGTATCTACGTGGCAGCACGGAATGTGAATACTTGTAATTTTTCCCGGGGTCTTAAGATTTTGTTCTGGAGTGTAAATTTGCCTGAAAGCCAGCAAAGACAGGGAAACAAACGAAGAAAAACTCCGATACACATACTTACTTTTAAGCATGAAATTGTCCAATTTCTACATAAAAACTTTAAAAAACTAAACATTTTAATATATGTATTATCACCTCATTGTAGTTCAGCTTAGGATCAACTGCACAAGTGTAAGGGGAATTAGGACCTTTCATAATTGTGCAGTTGGTCTTAAGTTGGACTACAATGAGGCAGTAACAACACGTCCATTAAAATTGTGGTTGGGCAATCTATAAGGGCCAACAGCTAAGTCATGATTTTAATGGAATACTCCAACGTTTTGGACAAAATACCCTTTTTCCCACTTACCCAGACTGAGACAAGATGTTCGATACCATTTTCACCTCTGTATGTCCACTGGTTCGGTTCCTATGGTTAGCATTTTGTGTTGGCTTAGCATAAAGACTGGAAGTCTACAGGAGTCATTAGCCTAGCTCCGTCAAAGTGAAAGTGAGTGAGTGAGTGAGTACAAGAGAAGAGAATACAAGATAAGTTAGATGGTTGGAACAATAACCGCTGAACACAAACAGAAGGATACATGTGTTCAGTGGTTATAGTTCCTACCATCTGACTGGGTCAGTCTGTGTAAGTCAAAAAAAAAAGGTATTTTGCCCAAAACATTGGCGTACCCGTTTACGTACTGCTTTTGAGTGGCAGGGCTAAAGAAGAGATATCATTTGGTCAGTCTTGTCTTCATGGTAGGGAGACTTTTGCTAGCAATACCCTCATGCAAGCCTTTTGGGAAGCAGCCTTGTGTAATGCCTTTAAATTTGTTTCTCCAGAGGTAGTTAAGAGAAAATGACAAATGAAAAACAATAACCCTTTGACACAAAGCCATCAGCACTTGTTGCCATCTCTTGCTAGGCAGCTCACAACAGTCAAGCTCTAAGTTGTTTAGCTAGCTGAGACCTATATATGTGTGTAGCATAACCAGCCAGCTTTCATGCACATCCGATCATCTGGACAGGAATCAAATCTGAGCTAATTTCTCACTTGTTTGTTTCTTTTTGAAAAATGCATGAAGGTCAAGCTGTCCTCTTGTTATTTTCAATGCCGTTTGGCCCCAGGTTCACAATGCTGGTTAATGCTGCTCGCATTCCAGCTGTTCACAGCGTGCTCTGCCTCTGACCTGTTCCCCGCACATTCCTCCCATCAAGGTTGGACTCGACTTGTAACCTCACCTCAGCGATAAACATTACATGAAAACCTTGGGAAAGTAACTAATATCCTAAGTAATGATCAGTGATTGCAAGATAACTGGGGGGACGCAAGTTTACACGGGGGCTGCATTTTGGTCATTTTGCTAACCATTCCCCCTTAAATTGCCTACTGGGTGATGTTCTCTTCTTTTTCTTTGTCAGCAAATACAGCTCATGCTAACTACATAGTTCTTCTGTTTATTCCCAACAAACTAGAAGCGTAAAACACATGACTTCTAGTCACCAGAGGAGTGTTTACAACAGCAAAAGGAAATTGGACTGACTGTAGTTTGAATCACTACTGTGCTACATCAATTGGCAGTATAAAGTAGCAAAATTGACATTAATTTAATGTTATGTCACATTATTGCTTTAACCTGTGTTGACCCATGTCTGGATGGAAACAATATTTTTTGATGATTTTGCAAGATGACAGGACAGAGGACTTTCCTGTGCATGAGCCATGCTATTAACTGGTTCTCAGACAGAATGGGATTAGCATACTGCAATATTCCCAGGTTGTATGAGTGTGAAACTGGTATTACACACAGGATCTCATTTCACTTTCAATCTCCCGGTTCAATTGCTTGCATTTATTGGAGTATTTAGGTGCAAGCACAGAGAAGCTAAAGTAGTGAAGTCAAATTTGTGATAGTCGGTTTTGGTGTCTGTTTGTCTCTCCCTGCCTATTCTTAGATCTTGTTTAAAATCCTGCGGGGACCCCCACCCCCTCTTTCTCTGTCCTTAAGCCGCCCTCCCATCCTGATGACTAAGAGCTTCATGGTGAGGATCAGCTTTGTGAGTCACTCATGTTGTTAATCAGACCTCCACGGGGGGCCTATACTTCTCACAAGTCATTGTTAGACAGGGCGCGTCACATTTTTTGCTGAACAAAAGGACAGAATCAAAGAGAAATGTCTAGTTGGAGTATCTCATTTTCAGATTACGAATCTATTTTCCTAAAGGTATCAAGTCCGTGGATTTGCTACTTTCCTTGCCAGCAGAAATGTCCAAAGGAGACAGAATGAAAAAGGAATAAGCACTGTTTCTGGCAAAAAAACAAGCAAAAAAGTTTGAGAATTTTTCTCAGAAATGGCAATTGTGAGGCTCAAAGGAAATGACAGTTCTCTTGTGGGTACATTGTTATTTCTGCTGACCAAATAGGTGGCTGATAACTTTCCTGAATTGCCTAGTGTAAAGTGTGCTCTCTTTTGTTCAATTTGGAGGTGAGGAGAGAGGAGCAGATCTGCCCTTTTCTCTCGGTTTAGAATACAGAGCAGGATGTTGTGAGTCAGTGGGGGACGCAGGTAACTTTTAAGTGGCCGGAGAAAGGCTAGAGGAGAGGGGGAGAGCAGCAGCCTTCCCCCGGCCAGGCAGCTGCAACATTAAAGTGAATGATGACTTTAAGCAGTATATTTGATGCCATCTGTGCTGCAATGCTGAGCTTGGCGGAGAGATGTGCTCAGACACAGCTGCCCTGACTGTCAATGAGAGGCTCCCTGGGCTCTCCCGCTGTACACACCAGGCCTTCAAAGAAGATTTGAAGTGCACTGGGAGGGATAAGAAGGAAGAGCAAAGGGAAAATAGTTATTTTACGATTCACTCCCATGTAATCTAGAAAATAATATGTTTGTCCACTGTTGTTATATCCACGTATGCTGCCCATTTGACAGTGTTTTTCATCATTACTTTTTCATTATTTTATGAACAGACTTGAAATAGATTTGATGTGTATGATTTCTAATAACTACAAAATTCCAAAATATGACTTGGCCCTTGTTACACTTACAGTATTACACACTTGAGCTGTCTAATGCCCCAACATAATCACCAACGTAACCAGTCATGCTAACAAAGTCATTAATTAAACTAATTAACACATGTAATAATATGAACACCATGTCTTTAAGCATTGAGGAGTTACAGCAGTTTCAAGAAAATTAGTTTAGCCTCATTAATATGTAAATTTATGCAGCAAGGTACAAGACTGTTCAGATCGTCTACTCTATGGGGGAGAGCTGTTGTGTAAGTACAGTGACTTTAAAAATAAGCTGTCTCCAACTACTTGGAAATTGCCGTCAAACTGTGTGGGATTGATTAATCATTTTCAGACTAAGGCAACTGTTGATTCTCTGACTTTCGTCAGAGAAAGTCACTAAGTCCCTTACTTTTTGTAATTGGAACTACCCACTATCATCAGGTTAACTGCACTGGATTCAACTTTTTGTCAACATTTGTATCCAGGCGGGAGATTTGAAGCTTCCAAGGCCCTGGCATTTGCACTTTGCCTCCATGATTGGAAATATATTTTATCATCATAAACTGTATAGCCTAATATAGTCTGCTTTACAGTCTATTTATCTGATCATAAAACTTTACAAACTAGCCATTCTGACGAGCTCCCAGTGGGTGCTAATACAGTAGGAAAGTGCATCACAAGTACATCACAATTTCAGCAGTGAGTTCTCCCAGTCACTTTGACTTTTACATGTTATGAAACTCACTTTTTAACCATTGCTAGAGATTTGTGGTTTTCCAGTGACTCTTGGATTATATATTGTAATGTGATCTTAAATATTCCTCCTCTCATGTGTTTCAAATGCTAATTTTTATCTTGACATTTTTGTTGTTATTCTAGCACAATCACAATCCAACTACGGCACATTCAATAAACCTTCAGCTTACCTTTGCTAGCACCTGGTTGAAGGAGATTTATCATGGATGCTTCACTTATTTATATTTATTTTCACTTATTTCACATCCACGATTCCTCCACTTCTCTCCTCTCCTTGCATCTTAGTCTTAATTTTAAAGTAATGTCAATTACTTATTATTACATCTAAAATCTTTTCATCTTTCAGTCTTTGAAACTAGCAAGATTTGAAAGTGGCACCTCCTCTACATTCAGTTTTCCACTGATGGGACAAATATGTGTCAGTTTAGAAATGACATGGTTGCTGAAGAGGCCAAGAAAAAGACTTGGGCGACACTTTGGTAAAGCAAGCATCAGGTAGGCAGTCTTTTATTCACTAAACTGTTGCTAGTATGCATGCAGTTCAGGAGGCATTTGGCTCACCTGTGCTGACAGTGTCAGACAGCATATTTCTATGGGACATGTTGAGACGGTCTTGGGATTAAAACATTGGGCTTGGACCAGTGTGGGTCTGGACAAGTGCAGGTTCTGGTTGGGTATAACTTTGACTTTTGGGCCTGTTACAAACTCTACTGAACACCGTAATTGTTTGCAAAACAAGTATCAAACATCAACCCTGGTATGACACAAATAAATGTAACTTATTAAGGCAGGAGACAAGAAAATGCCCGACAGTGGTGATCCTGTTGATTCCAAATGCCAGATGTGAAGTAGGTGGAGACTTAAAGGAATACTCCAACGTTTTGGGCAAAATAAACTTCTCCTGACTTACCCAGAGTGAGACAAGATGGTAAATACCATCTTCACCTCTGTACATCCACTGGTTCAGTTCCGCATTTCATGTTTGCTTAGCATAAAGACTTGAAGTCTACAGGAGTCATTAGCCTAGCTCTGTCAAAGTGGAACAAAACAAAAAGAAGAACTTACAGCAACTCTGGAGCTGTCGTGTGTTACATGGTAATGAAATACACATCTTGGGTTTTTGTTTTTGTTTTTTTTAAAAAAGGAGAGTTGCTGTAGGAGAAGTTAGATGGTAGGAATTATAACTGCTGCACACATGTTCAGTGGTTATAATTCCTACCGTCTAACTTCTCCGATAACTCTCATTTAAAAAAAAAAAAACACAATCCAAGACATGTATTTCAAATACACAATACATTATGTAAATTAGACAGCTTCGGAATTGCTGTAAGCTTTATTTTCTTCACTCTGACAGAGCTAGGCTAATGACTCCTGTAGACTTCAAGTCTTTATCCTAAGCTAGCACAAAATGCTACCCATAGGAACCAAATCAGTGGATGTACAGAGGTTAAAATGGTATCGAACATCTTGTCTCAGTCTGGGTAAGTCGGAAAAATGGTATTTTGTCCAAAATGTTGGAGTGTTCCTTTAAAGCCTACATCAGTCCTTTTGAAATGGAAAGACTTCCTCATCACTGAGAATACACTTATGTTTCCTCTGTCAAGCCTCCTCTGGAAGACTTCTTGCCTCCTCAGAGCCATGTAATGACGCTGGTGGGCTGAGATCGATTTCCGGGTCACAAGCTGGAGGACAAAGACCTGCAAAAGGTTACAAAAGGAGCATTGCACATCAATGTATCTTTAATCTGTTCAGGGTGGGGTAGCATTTGTGGATTAGTTTGAAAGCAATTTCTTCTGTATTTTCTTCTGCAGTTTCTTATTAATGGAAAATAAGTTTGAAGGAAATACCAGACCTTTTTCCTGTCAGTTCTATCCACCTGTCCATTCTAGCAAGAAATAACATGGGGAGGACATATTACCCATTCTTGAAAGAGGGCATGTATTTTTCTGTTACTGACAGATGAGGAAAAACAAATATACAGTAAGAGCTTGAAGGATCAAAATATGATTCCAGGAGCAGCCCCTCTTTTCTCGTCTCGCTTTTGTGGTGTTCCTGAATGTGTGCATTTATATGAAAAAGTGAACATCTTTCCATATGTTTACAACCTCATATTAGCATTGTGATGCAACTTTGCAAAATGTGATTGGCATCCTGTCGTTCTTAGTGATAGATCACTTTTACTGACCAAATTCAAAGTCTCCAGTGATAGTAAAAATATTACTGGGATGAAAATTTTTCAAGCAATCATGGAACTCAGTCATGGAACTTTCACTTTTAACTATAAAGTTTCGGAGCGCACAGCATCAGAAAAAATTATTCTAGGTTCTATTTCTAACAAGCCTGTTGGAGTGGTAGCAATAACATAGATGTGCTGGCCTTGTATATTAGCATGGTAAATAGCTATAGAATTGTTATTCATGGCCTAGTTATTTTAATATGAATAGTTGCAGCACAGCAGTACATACTATTCTAGAGAAATAATCACTTACTATTAACTGTGGGAATGATTGGCCAGCGCAGATGATCAGATATTGTAATCAAACAGGTCCAACATTTGAGCTCAGATTGCAGTGAATGAATTAACCCCGTTCTCTTGAAATGAGTGAACCTTCAAAGCAAAACTTTACTCCCACCTTTCCACTGTGTGAAAAGGTGGTGGTGGTGGGGGTTCCATTCCTCTTTAAGATTTCTCCTGTTTAGTTTCTCCATCCATTTCCATGGTGACATGAAAGTTGAGTAAAATGGAAGTGAAGTCTGTATTTCACATAAGCACGGTGAAAAGAGAAGAATGACAAGTTCATATTTGACCATTTCTGGATGCTTCGATGCGTCATCTCTCCAAGTTTGATCAAAATCAGAAAGGTGGAGCCTGAAAAGTACATTTCAGTTCAAATTTTTGACCTTTAATTACAGCAGCCCCATTAGACCAATTAAAAGTCATTTTTAACGCTAGAACACAATGCAAAGATGCACCATCCCTCCAAGTTTTGTCACAATCAGGCCAGGTGGGGACAGATGCAAATTAATTCATTGTGTGGGGGTCAATAGTTGATATTTCCCAATTGCACAAGAGAGACACAGGTTATTGGACTGTGACCTTTTGCTGGCAGTGGTGACCTGCTGTGTGGACAGACACACAGGCTCACATCAGCATGTCCGGCTAATGCATTTAAATGGTCTCCATTAGCCACTGCTAAAACCATTCCATAAAAGCATAAAAGCTGGTTATGGAGCATAAAGTGTTGCATGAGTATGGAAACAGCATGCACGCATATGCAGACACAAACACACTCAAGCAGACACACACATGAAATTTGGAGCTGCTGTCTCCTACTGGGTGGTTATATGATTAATTGCAGGTCTGTAGATGAAAAGCATTATAGTCTACAGGCTGTCACCCACCTGGCTGTATAATGAATGCTTTGGCAAATGCCTTGCCACATTTAACAGTGAAACATGACACTCCGACACACGTTTCCAGCCTCAGTCTTTCTTCCTCCCCCTATCTGACTGCTATATGTTTTCTGCCTCACAGCCTTTGTCATATTCCTCCACCCTCATGGCACTCTTTCTAGCTGTCTTTCCATTCTTGGTAAGATGTTTCTGTCTACCTGTCTTGCACAGTCGGGAACATAGCAGTGGGCTTGCTGTTGGTTGATGGCTAGACTGTCTAAGAACCCTGAACTCAGCCAAAAGTAACTGTATGTGATATTATGATATGGTAATGGGCGGCAGATGGTTGCAGGCATTTACCTCCAATTGTGACGACCCAGGTTCCATTCCCAAATTGTGATAAGTTTTATACATGGAGGGAAGTTTTCATTTTCAGAGTTTTTTTCTTATTTGACAGTGGCCAAAACCTTTATACTAACCTTAACCAAAGTTTCAGTTGCAAAAACCTGTCCTTAAAGTAGCCTTTTTATGTGACAAATAGGTGATTAGTGTGTCCAATTATCATGTAATCCTATTGTGATGAAGGAACATAATCTACACAATTTTGTCCACAACACGTAATTTGCATTTGGTTGGTGTTCGTGCTTATTGATGCTCATTACACAGAATTTTATAGGGCTACATTGCATTTTTCAATTTTCACTTAGCAAAGATGAGCTGTACAGCCATGCCTGACACCAACAGAACGAATTTTCAGGGATTACGTCCACCTCAAATAGCTGAAGCCTGTTGTTAGCAGGCCACAAGATGTTTTTTCACAGTTTTCTTCTACAGAGTTGCTTTGGGTGGGCCAGTCGTTGCATTCACCCTTATGCTTGACCTCGTCATTTTAACTGCATGTGCTCTGTATTTGGAAAAACTGTGTAGAATGAAACTGGCGACTGCAAACCTGCTGGATTATTTTTATTTCTGGATTGCTGATTACTGATAATTTTATTGTGACTGATGTTTAGTCAGTTTCATTTCATCCAGATCATAGGATATTGTTAAAATGTTTTCCTGCTCTTTCCTTTGTTTTTATTAATATTATATTATTATCTTTAGTAGGTGTGTACTTTGTATTGATAGAATCCAGCAAGTAAATTGACCTGTCATTTAAAGGGTAACTCAACACTAAATAACTTTTTGTGAGTTTTAAACATTATTATATTGTCCATATTTGATGAATAACAATAATCCTGTGCTTATAATCAACACAATACTGTAAAGGTAATTTTGACCGTTTTTATAGCCCAAAAAGCTAGATTTTAGCTAACCCTGTTTGAAAAGAATCGTTTGGAATTCGAACCTGACTCATGACGTGTCCGGTGGTTTTAACCTCCTCCTTTTATATAGTGTTTATTAATAATCAGTTAATCGACACGAGCAGGCTGTTATGTGAGAGCTGTTTCGCCAGTAAAGACCAGCTATACCCCTCCAATAGGAGGTCAGACAGCGCCAAAGGTTTGAACAAAGCAAAGTCATTAACGCTGTCTAGGGAAGATGACACCTGAAAGTGAAACGGCTGCGAAATAACAAAAATATGTGTAAATACGTAAAATGGTGAGCAGAATTCCCGTTTTTATCACAGTCGTCTCTCTCTCTCTCTCTCTCTCTCTCTCACACACACACACACACACACAGACACAGTTTCTCTCCTTCCTCCAGCTGTTTGTATATTTTTATATAGGCCTACATTTTGCTGCCTACCTGTTGTTATCCCTCTAGTTGTTGATGGACATGATAAACTTTCATGTGAGCTGTAAATTAATTTCCCCTGCCTTCCTGCTGGCCCACCTTCTTCTAATCGTGACAATATGATGTAACTGTATAGTTACCACTCCGTCACTTCTCATCCCTTCCCATGCTTTACTGCTGCCGCGGGCCAAGAGGTTCAAACTGATACGGTTCAGGACCTCCACTGTCCGCTGGCTCATCATCAGATGGTGGAGAGGAAGGGGAAAATCCTCGACCTCAGTTGTAACAAATGTTCCGAGTGATTCACATCACTCTCTATGATAAAACTGAGCGACACTATAGGGGTGTGATGCAAATGCGGGGTGATCCAGGGAGAAGCTGAAAAAGTGCTGTACTGTGTCTCTGTATATTGAGCTTACTCTGTTAAACTGATGATTTCTGTTTTTTAAAAAGTGAACAACCCTTGGATACAAATTATATTTTTTCACATATACAACATAAAAATAAATTGTCAAAAAAGTACCTGTTTCGATAGATACATTGCTGTCTAACCTCTTGTCAACAACATGTAAGCTCCACTGCCCAGAACCCTCTCTCTCCCTTCCTTCCTTTCTCTCCCTTCAGAACTCTGACACAATCACATTTTTAAATGTGTGGGGATTCTAAAAGCTGGTGCTTCGTTACCCTTTAAAGAACAAGTTCACTCCAAAATAAAACTTTTGTGATTATTTTTTTTTAACAAAATTCCAAGACGTGTATTTCATTGCCATATAAGATACATGATACATTGTGTAAATAAGACAGCTTCAGAGTTGCTGTAAGGTCTCTTTTTTCACTTTGACAGAGCTAGACTAATGACCCCTGTAGACCTCAAGTCTTCATGCTAAACTAACACGAAATGCCAGCCATAGGAACCGAACCAGTTGGCGTACTGAGATGAAAATGGTATTGAACATCTTGTGTCAGTCTGGGTAAGTGGAAAGAAGGTTATTTTGCCAAAAACATTGGAGTTTTCCCTTAAATTTCTCCAAACAACTAATGCAGTCAAATCCAAATTGGACTGTAGGTTCAGAACTCTCAGAACCTCATTATCCCCTTCATTTCCCTCACTGATGATGTTCCGTTTGTGCACCCACCTACAATCAGAGTCTTCTGGTAGTGCTGTAAGGTGCTTGCAGTCATCTCTCAACTTGAGCATCCCTGCTGAAAACATGAAATACCCATCCTCACTGGGCCTCCAGTCCATAAACAATTGTATTGTTGTAGCAACCATCTTCAAAGCCTCCCTACATGTTTCTTTCTGAGTAACGCTACGACCACTTGTCTTCTTCATGTCATTCCACTCTCCTAGTCTGCTGTTATTGCCTTAATGTTCACTCCTAAGAATAGACCTGTCATAAAAATAAGCTTGCATCAACATATGGCAAGCAGTTAAAGGCGTCTTTGATAATTATGACAGCTGACAGCTGTGATAATGATGACAGTTAACTCTAAGATAGTAGTTTTCCCTGTTGAACTTTTTGAGCGGCTTAATACTGGCTTCATGTGGATCAGACAGAAGTGGGTCGTCACCTTCATCTATAAAGAGAGTCGCGCTTTGGCTGCAGGCCACATCTCTTCTCTCTGCTCTTCATCCTGCTTTCATAGAGTGCGGAAGTCATGAGGTTTCCCTGGCAAAGAGTGGTAGGTGGTGTGGATGTTATGCCAGGCTTGGCTCAGCTGGTTCCAAACACGCAGGCCATTACAAAATGATGTAATTATGAATGCAGGTAATTAATAAGTTGCAAGAATCAAGATTTAGTATTATACCATTAAATTTTCACCATTTCAAGTTGTTTTCCCTAACGATCTTACTATTCTTAAAGGGCTGGTAAACTAAAACTTTTTAATTAAATTTTTTTTTTTTAATTGTCATCAATGAGCTCAGAAAACATCATGAAACTGTGAGAATCTCAAGTCCTTTCTATGCAGAGAGAGGTCTATCTGTTATTTCACCTGAGTCAAACCACCGGGTTTCCTGGAGATTAAAAGCCACTTTTACATGTAAGAGTGGAGCAGAACACACCTCAGTTGTTCTTCCTCCCACCCCCATTTGATTGGCTCTTCAGCTGCAGCTGTTATCCTCCACTAGCCTCAACAAACAATAGTGAGTAACAGTAACTATTAGCTTGTTAGCACGACACAACATTTTACTGAGGACTTTTTCACTAATCTAACATTATATCAGAAGAGTTGAGGGCTAGCAAAGTGCTTCAATCTAACATGGAGCTTTAGCTAGCAATGGTGTCAGTCATGAATTTCCTCACATCAACTGCACTAATCAGTTTTTAGCAAGTGAGCTCTACAGCAATGTTAGAAAAACATGCAAACATGCAAACATTATTAGCACTGCAACATATTGTTGCAGTGCTAGTAAGAGCTGTGGCTCTTTCATTTCCAACAAGTTGGATATTTTCACTTTGGTGGACAGTTGGTTGGTCTTACCATAGTCCAGACAATATTGTTACCCTATAAGGGGAACTAAAGCCCACCCAGCCCTGCTGGAATGGATTACTGTAGAAAATGCAGCCCCTAAAACTGTATTTTATTACAGTTATTGGGCCTCATTTATCAATATATTCGAAAATGCTTGTTTAAGTGTCCTTGCATATGTTTGTGAACTAAAAATTTTTGCCACATTTATCAAACGTTCAAAGCTTTGGCATTTCCTTCGTATCCATGTGTATGTTGATTAATGCTAATCACTCATAAACTGCAAGTGCGCTCACACAACCTTAATTATAATACATTACCATAATTGCCATGCCTCAGAAACAGCATATAAGGCACATTTTACAACAGTTAGATCCGATCAAGCGATTTGATTGGTCAAGAGGCATTCCACAAGTGCTGATATACAGTATAACAGCACTCTGACGTTTAACTATACATATTACTCCACTTTACAAGTGTTATGTAATAACCTACATTAATGGCCATGATTTACACTGTAACCAACTTCATACTGTGATAGCATTCTCAGAAGAGGACAAGGGGGAGGAAAGAAGCCATGTTTAAACAAATCATAATCTTTTGTCCATTATTACCGTTATTTGAGAAATGACGTTGGTGGAACTGTTGTATAAAACCAATATCTAGGGATGGGTATCGATAACCGGTTCCTGTTAACAATCGATTAGAAATGGTTCGATCCATCGACATCATTAACCTTTATGCTTAACGATTCCCTTATCGATTCTTTACATTACGCCGGAGTGGCCAGACCTTACATTGACGTCACGTGATGTGCCACACGTCAATCACGCTCATTAGTCAGCAGCAGAATTTCCCCGACTTATTTAAAGTCCAGAGATATCCAGATCCAGTGACCAATTTCATATTTATTTACTTTTAAACTCAATAAAATGTTGTTGTTGACATAGAAAACCTGTAAAGTCTACTTTTTGTACACCAAAAATTCACAGAGGGAATTGATAAGGGAATTGATAAAGAATCGGATCGATAAGCAGAATCGATAATGGTATTGCTATCAATAAAATCTTATCAATACCCATCCCTACCAATATCACGCTCGAGGTCGTGCTGTTATACTGTATTTCAGCACGGCTGGTTGTAGCCATTTGGTCGTAGCCACTCGGGCTGTGGCCTAATGCCTACGATCGAGTCACAGCCATGCTGATACAAGGCTCGTTTGCGATAAAGTGCACCTCGCCTCGAAAACAGACAAGAGCGGCTGGTAGCAGGCGGGGGAGGAGTTAAAAACCTCCAGTCAAGTCAGACAGCTCACACTTCCCTACACCTGAACCTGTTTCTCCAGCAGGGTTTATTCACCTTCTGTAGGGCTGAAATAAGGTTTCTGTGAATTAACAGTACAGGGTACTACATATAAGTAGTAACATGATATATTTAGGTGCGTTAATACATACTTTTTCTGAAACAGCAGATTTTTGATCAGATATCAGAGCATTTTTAACAAGATTTTATTTTTGTGTATGGTTCTGTTAATGCATCAGAGGCAGCATGTTCTTTTGGATGTGCAAAATACTGTCTAACCTGGAGAAAAAATCTACTAGGGCATGAACACACGTAGCATCTTTTCCCCAACCACCACCGCCTTTTTTACATGGAATCGCTCTGATGTCAACCGCTTTTTTATCAACCAGCCAATCACAACGAAGAATATCAGGGGAGGGGTTTACACAAACAACATGGAGATGTAGCAGAAAATACTGGTAGAGAGACTTGTTTTGTTAGTAACTGAATATCTGAGCTGTATCACATGGCCACTAAAAGACAGCTGCAACAACCACGACGACACAGATGTAGTGTGAGACTGGGAGATTGTTGGGAACAATGTTATCTTGTAAGTATTTCACAATAAATTCTACTGTTTTGCTGCTACAAATGCCTGTTAACGTTACCTGATAACGTTACTTCAGCCCTTGGTGTCTGCCTCTCAGCAACCGCTTTGTCATCATGTTTAAAGTTTGCAGAAAATGTAAACAATATAGCTAACTAGTTAATTGGTAAAATCAGCTGTGCAGGCTATGTCACTTTGAATCACTGGCACAAAAATCACTCTCAGCAGCACTTTTTCTTAAAAAAAAAAAAAAAAAAAAGCGCTACGTGCACACATACCCTTATGCTGCAGTTGTTAAAAACAAAACAGCATCTCACATAACATAAAGTTTATTTATTTATTTGGTCAATGTGAACACACTGAGTTTAGGTTTTTACTAATTTTTCTTTTTTGTAAAGACACGTCATGATGATTGAAATATCATGAACATATATGATAGGCCTCTATTTTACAATCCCAGTTATTATTGTTGGTGTAAACATGTTTTTATAAGCGACCCTATATCTTATTTGATATGACAGTATGATTATATAATACATTGTGATGAAAGAGTGGAGTAAACTATCATACTTCAGTAAAAAGCCCAAACAGTTTAAACCTAAATGTATAAAATTAAATAGAATGAAAGCGCATGTCCACGTGCAGTTGTTTATCAGACTTCTGAGCCAATCACTACTTAGATCAAGGGAAAGCAAGTCGTTTCCCATCATGCATTTAGCTCTTGCAGTCGGTGGAGAGCAACAGCAGTGTCGGGCTCAATAATCTACAGGCGCCTTGATCCTGCGGGATTATCTTGGCGCGTGCACAAGTGCAGCCCAGTGATGCCACAGCAAGTCGGACAAAACTCCTAACCAGCATGGATTGTATCGAGCAAGGCGGTGATCACCGGTGATGGATTCTGCACAGGCCTGGCTGATCTCAAATGAGCCTATTCAGTATAACATAACTCCCTCTTGTGTGATATTGCTTTAGTAGAACACCCATCTACTCACATTCACCTATGTAACAAAGTATTTATAACAAAGTATTTCCTGATTTCCTCTAACATTTCAACATTTTAGGATAAAATAACCATATTTTATGATGCAACCATAAGGTTGTGTATTTGTATATTGCCTGATAAATGAGGCCCATTGACTTTTATTAACTCTCAGATTTTGGTGGATGATGCAGATAGTACTCAAGAATAATACTAAACTAGAAGGGCTACTCAGCGACTGGAGCACCTGCACACCATATGTTAGACAGTGAAATGCTGTAGACCAATAATGTGTGAAATTCTTTTCCATCAGTTCAACCTTTCAAGGTCACTGAACGTCAGAGGTCATGTGACCAATAGAAAGGTCATATATGACTTTATACTAGTGTTGAATAGTAACCATATGTATATCTCTTTCCAATTCACTGATTCAGCTATTATAAATATTTCCTCTGTACTCGCATTAGGCAGACATTTTGACCTTACCCTGTGACCTTGACCTTTCACCAATTTTTTTTTTAACATTGAATCAGTTCTTCCTTTCCGGACCC
>OMKZ01046702.1:0-13113 GCA_900302535.1 Neoniphon sammara | reverse complement strand
TTCACAGTGGAAATCATTTGGTTTTCAGAGGCTTAAAGGGCATTCCAGTTTCATTTAGGCCAGTCTCATGCACCCTATTGCCATTTAAAATGTCATTGCTCTCACTTAAGTTTAGTTAATTACTAAAATAAACCTGATTGGACTATATATCACTCTCTCAGAACACTGCTAGCACACAGCTGAATGAATCGAATCGCATGTCCTTACTATTGAAATCAACACACAAATACTGAACCATAGACAAGAGAGGATAACCTAAGCCTAGATTTACAGTGAACAGAAAATCTGTTGTTTCCCTTTCAGTTCTTTTTCTCATGGTTAGGGTTAGTAAACTATAATGATAACATGAACATTCATATGTTCAATGTTCATTTGAACCCAGTGCAAATGTCCATTGATTCTGGCATGCAGACCATTTTCCTAATAACCAGATTATTGTTTATCCCTTGATAATTCTGTGAGTTGGGAGCCATTTGAGGCTGAGGATATCAATAGCCATGTTGACTATTTAGCACAGTATTCAGGTTCAGTCCTGTCTGTCATCAGGTGTTCGGTCAGTCAACAGCGGTAGTGCTGCGAGCGCAGCAGGCCGGGGTCCGGATGGAGCTCATCATCCTGCTCCTCTTCCTGTGGCAACGGGTGTTACCACTCTGCCAGGAGGTGTTGGTGTCCTGGCGGGAGAGTTTGTTAGCGCGACCTGCTGTCTCCTTGATCTGCAGCTCCAGGTGCCTCTGAATGGCCAGGCCTAGCTCCTCAGGATCCACAGAGGCCCCATATACCTCCCATGTCATCCCCTCTGCATCCCACTTCACCTCTTTCACTGGAGTCTTCTGGGCACCGCCCTGCCTGCTGCCACTATCAACCTCCGTGGATGTGCTCTGGTTGCATGTAGTCTCACTCCCGTTCTCCTCCACTAAACAGATCTGGGGGAACATATGGGGTTGGAGGGGGGCAGCCTCTGAGACAGTCTGGCTCGTCTGCACTCCAACATCCCTCAGCTCTTTGTGGGTCGTCATAGTTCCCATATCCCTGGTGGTGGCTCTGCTGATAGGGCCGCTGCAGCACTCCTCTACCCCGCTGTGCTTCTGGGATTGCAGCCCCCCAACCGGGTGGAGGGAGCTGACCCAAGAGCAATTGAGGCTGCAGCAGCGCAGCAGACGTTTGGCGTCCAGGCCTGTCTCACTGACAGAGGACATAAGGCGAGGCAGGGTGATCATATTTGTTGCTGAATGAGGTAGCACCGCACACTGGACCCTGCAGCCAGCCTCCATGCTTGCTATGTGTGGCAACAGCTGAGCAGGGGCTGGGATAGGTTGAGGGTGGCAATAAGCAGCAAACGTGTCCTCTAGATTGCCATGGTGAATGAAGGAGTCACAGCAGAGTGCCTCCTCACATTGCGGGTGATGATGGCCCTGTCCTTCAAAATCTTCGACTTTGTTTGCGGCCCTGGCTGCACACAGGTGAATACAGCTGCCCTGAGGCTGCTGTGTTTGACTGCCTCCCCAGTTGTTGGCACCTCGGCAAGCAGTGGTGACGACGTTGCAGTGCTGCAGCAGCATGGGTTGCTTGGAGGCTAGTATGGAGTGACCCTGAGCCTCTTGGATATTGTAATCTCCCCCATGACAAGTAAGTCCACAAGTCTCGCCATGTGGAGGCTGGGGGACGGGTCCTTGTTTAACAAGAGGAATGGTATCCGAATGACTCCTTTGAACAGGCAAGGAGGCTGGTTGCAGTCTCTGTACCATCTTTCTGTCAGGTTGGGGGCTGTGACTGGTTATAGGGACCTGTTCCTCATGGTGATGTGGGGATGTGTAAGGTTCAGCTATGCTATGGGGGCGCACCAAAGTCCTGGGGGACACACAGTGTTCAGGTGGGTGTCCTGAGACACTGTTTTGGAGGATTGATCCTGCAACCTGTAAACCATTCTCTCCACTGACCCTCTGACTATTGTCAGTTTCTCTGGTAGGATATTCATTAGAGGCCTTACTAGTGTCCTCCTGGCAGGTATGACCCGGTCCTTTGGGCAGTTGTGTCTTTCTAGAAGATGTTAGCACCTCCCCAGAGCTCTTGGAGGTGGGCAGCAGGGGCTTAGTGGAGAGGGCAGAATCAGATGAGACAGCTCCCCCTGGTGGGTGCAGCACTGACACGGGACGCCCACCCTCCGCCATGGAAGACCTTTAAGAAGAGACACAAAGCATTAAGAGAGTGTGTGTATTGTGCTTCATCATCTCAAGGAGTAGGTAAGGAACACAGTGAAAACCCCATGAACCTTGTCAATTTGTTCAAAATTGCCTTGTAGATTCATGAACTGGCCATCTCCATAGTGCAGATGGGAAGTATCTCAGAACTTTTACAACAATGATCATCTTAACAGCAATTTGATAGATTCACAGAGCTTTTAGATTAAAGGTTTCCGCCTTCAAGATATTCCCCATCAAATATTTTGGGCGCTCTACATGTAGTTATGTTATGGCTTAATCATAGAGTGGTATGGCAACCATAGACTGATGTCAAAGACCTCATCTAACACTTCATACTTATCTGACAGAAATGACTACACCAAAATTTCCAATTAAAGAACTTGACGAAGTGGTATTGACTGATACAAAACTCCATACTGCAGAAATTCCTTTTCCCTCCATCTCCAACTTCATTCCGTTGCATCCCACTTTGCCCCAAACCACTTTCTCACCTTCCAAACTGGTCTCATGTTTACAGTTTTCTCTCATTTACATGCTGGTATATGGATGAGCGGTATTAATATATCATAATGTATAACATTTTCTTAAAGTTTCTGACTGAAGCACCTTGGAGTAACATTGTGTGAACATTTTTTGCTTGGGTGGGTTGAAGAAGAGTGTAACCACTAACCCTGGTAATGTTATGTCATACTCTGCAAAATCAACCAAGTAGGAGCAGCAAATGGACATTAAAAAGAAAGGAATCCTCCCACACACTGTGGTCTTTTGCAGTTTCCTAAACACCATGCACCATTTCAACAGCATTTTAAAACCCTCAGCTGTAACAAACAGGAAAATAAAGAGAGACATAATTCTTTTAAGATGGTTGGCATCTCCACTAGGTTATGTAGCATATGCTGCATAATCAAAAGTATGGTATACGCTGAGGCAAATTGGAAATTGACATAAAATGATTGATAGCACTATTAAAGGATAGTTATTATTTTCAAACTGGGCCTATTTTACTAGTTTCTGCAATCATGGCCATTAGTTATGCTGAACATCTTGTCACTTAACTGTAGACATCAACATACTTCCACTAAGCAGGGAGCTCTGCTTTCCAGTACTCATTCAAAGGGCCAAAGCAAGCCAAAAAGTGATTGCAACATGATCTTTCAAAGCAGTAACATCTGCACTGCATTCATGTCATAAAAATTTACTATAAATACAAAATGCTAATTGGAAAAAAGATGCCAACCAATAGGTGGTGGGAATGTTTTACAGGCTCCAATATCTGCCACCTGGCATCACAAATTGTGCAAATGTGTCAACAAAAATGGCAAACAGCAGGAATCGACCCAAGGAAATCAAAACTATCGTGAAACTTACAAGGCTCTGACATATCTGGCTTTTCCTTCTTTACAGATTTCTTGAAACTTGTAAGAAATGCTTTCAACATGAAACAACAAAATCCTGTCCTTGCACTTCTGATGTGATGTGAATGCGGCAGAAGACTGGCAGCAAACAAAGTAAACAAGAGTGTGAACACAGCTAAAAAAAAAAAAAAAAAAAAAAAAAATCAAATGGAGTGTCATAACAGGAGCATTGTGTGATACTTGTTCAGTCACAGCTATATAAAGAGATGTACCTGCAGTGGAAGCATTATTCTGCTGTTGTAATTTATTTTGGGGTTCAGCTGTTGGAGCTGGCTTTGACCCTGTTAGTGACAACCTTATGAACACAATCAATTGTCACAGTGGCTAAAACTAGGAATAAACAGCTTGAAAATAACCAGTTACTCTTTAAAAATATTGCTCATTTTCCCAACATTGGTAAACACTGGTCTCAGAAGAACATTGGTGTTGGACGGTTTCTTACTCAGTATCTTAGTTATTAGTGGTAGTAGTAGTGATTGTTGTAGAATAGCACAGATAGATTAATCACTATGCGAAACTGTCTCCAAAAGCTGGAAACAAGAAACACAAAGGTCTGTTGTGAGATGCTATTGAGTAATCATCACTGAAGCTGCTATTGTATCTTTGGACACAGTTGTAGGCCTAGATGTCCATAAAGAAAACAAGGCATAATGTATGTAAAGTCTGTGTCAGGCTGCAGTTTCCCCCCGAGTTAAGCATTCACTGAGGTGGATGATTTATAGACCCAAAATCGACCAGTTTTTACATGCTTTGTTACTGGCACAGTTCCAACTCATGCTTAGTCAGTGTGGAGAAAATGTGGAAAGGACACAGGGAGACTCTACCAAATGTTCATATGTAGTTAAAGTAATACTCCAACGTACCCTTTTTCCGACTTACCCAGACTGAGACAAGATGTTCGATACCATTTTCACCTCTGTATGTCCACTGGTTTGGTTCCGAGGGGTAGCATTTTGTGTTAGCTTAGTATAAAGACTTGAAGTCTACATGAGTCATTAGCCTAGCTCCATCAAAGTGAAAAATTTAAGTCTTATGGCAACTTTGAAGCTGTCCTCTATACACAATGTATAATGTGTATTTGAAATACACATCTTGAAATAAAAAAAGGAGTCGTTTTAGTAGAAGTTAGATGGTAGGAACTAGAGATTATAGGAACTATAGCCGATGAACACGTTATAGTTCCTACCATCTAACTTCTCTAACTTCAAGACATGTATTTTACTGTGTAATACACGATACATAGTGTAAATAAGACAGCTTCAGAGTTGCTGTAAGGTTTATTTTTTCACTTTTACGGAGCTAGGCTAATGACTCCTGTAGACTGCAGGTCTTTATGCTAAGCTAACATGAAATACTACCCATAGGAACCGAACCAGTGGACGTACAGAGGTGAAAATGGTACCGAACATCTTGTCTCAGTCTGGATAAGTTGGAAAAAGGGTATTTTGCCCCAAACATTGGAGTATTCCTTTAACCATCACAGTTAGTGGTTTGAAAATGCAACTGTTTGAGCTGAGAGAATGACTTTTCTCTCTTTTAGGGGAATAACCAAAATTTTGCTTACAGGCTTGTGTTATAAATCTAATCAGAGCACACAACAAACAGTGCCATGAATGCCAAGAATAGACTTCAATTCACAATTCACATAGGAGTAGCCTATGGAAAAGTGCAGAGGGAATATTCTCCAAAGAGAGATAGTATGCATGAGAGAAAGGACAGTGGTGACTGCAGGTAGTGAGTCATTCAGAGCATGCATGCCGTTTTTCTCTGTTGGGTGCTAAAAGTATAAATGGATAATAGATGGTCTGGACCCCCTTGAACCAGAAATACACTTATACAGTACCGACAGCCTTCTCAAAAAGTACACACTCACAGGGATACATACTTGCACAATAAGATTAGAGTTAGAGTTAGAGTTAGAGTTGTCTTTATTGAGGAGAAATTCAGAGTGACACAGCAGCAGCAATTACAAAAATTACAACCCTATGCCTTGCAAAATAAATAAGAAGCCAATAAAGGAAAATTAGAAGCGTAGATATACATGACAAATGTAGGCACGCACGCACACACACAATGTTTCCCATCTAGCACCTCTGAGCTCCACATTTTTATTTGGACCAGCTTACCTTTTACAATGAGATGCTTGGTTTTGAGGTTTTGTCCTCCTTTTTCCCTCTGTCAGGGTCTGGTAATGGGTGCAGCCTCCTGAAGAACCTTCGCTCTCCTCCTCCTCACATCCACAGGTGACCTCCCTCCTCTCTTTCTCTCTCTCCTCAACAATACCCCATTCACTATATCCTCCCTCGTTCTCCTCCACAGTCTCCGTTTCCTTTCCTCCTGTGTCTCTCAAACCCCCAGCCGTGCACAAGATGGAGGAGACCTTGAGATAATCCCCTCCTACATCTGATTACAAATGTGAGGCTGCTATCTTCAAATCCCCCACTTCGTAACAGTGAGGAGTTTGCTGGTGGTTGGCTTATTTAGCTGTGGTGGGGAATAGACAGAGGGGGAGGGGGAATGAGAATAAGAGGAGATAGTCAGGCAGCCAGCATCATTCTCCACCAGGGAAAGAGAGGTGGGGAGGGAGGAGGGAAATGCTTCAATGAATGTGTGCACTAGAGAAAAATAAAACAAGGAAAATGCCCCCGTCTTTCTTTTCTGTGTTATCTCTTTTGTCTTCCTGTCCTTGTGCATGTGGAGACACACCCACCCACACACAGACACACACCCACCCACCCACACACACACACACACACACAGGGACTCACACACACACACGCACACACACACTCACATCTCCACTCTGACCTTACCTAGTGCTTTGGTTCAACACACTCTCTCTTCCCTTCTCCCCCCACACTCTCCATCACTCTATCCCTGTTGCTATGGAAACTGCAATACTCAATGGGACTGTGTTGAATGTTCTTTTTTTTCCCCTCATGCTGCAGTGAGACAACAGATAGCCAAAACAAATCAGCTGAGGGCTGGCCATGTTCATGGTTGATGATGTTGTACCCTGTCTCACATGTGTCATCATTTCTTTTCATTTTCCATGCATTTCCTAAAACATGATAGAGACTGATGACAACATGATGATGACAACATATCATGTCATATATCAGGTGTGTGCTATTAAAATGAAATCTCTCAATTTATTTTTTTTTTTGAGAAATCGTGGCTGACCTACATGAGTCCCCCGATTATAGAAAAATAGACAATGACTTAAAATAATAGTCTGTGACATTTTCATTTTCATATTAATAATATACATATAATATAAATAACATACATTTTCCTAATGTTTATTACCAATTGACATAACACAATAGGGATAGTGGTCAGTGTCTGTAAAAGTTTTTACATTTGGCATTTTAAAAACTTGGTGCTGGGTAGGTCTTTCCTGGGAAACCGATGCATTTTTTGGTTTCTGGTTTGGAATAAACAGAGGAAGCAGTGGGCAGTTGCCATTGGCAGCAACAGCCACAATGGCTCAACAGACAGAGCAGACAGAAACTCAAACACCACAGCAGTGGCAGTTAAGCACCAATGATTGACACATAATTAAAATAAACAAACAAATAAATAAACAAAAAAAAAACCAAACAAACAGCAATGACCGATCAGTTGCAAAGAGGGAGACAAAATATGGCAACAAAATAAAATAATAATAAAAAAAGATCTTGCAGATCACCACTACCATACAAAATATTGCCAGTGCCTGGAAATCAGCAGGATCTTGCCACATTTTGTACATATGGTTCAGACTTTCAGCTTAAGAAGTTTTCTTAAAACCCAGGACCAAGACAAAAAACAAGCACACCAAATTTAAACTTTATAAAGAAACACTTCCTAAAATTGATAAGCTTGTGGCAGCCAAACAATTTGGAGTACCAACAGTTTTTCATTTTCTTTTAGTCATATGAGTCTCAAGATACTGCAAATAAAATTTGAAGATGACTGCAGCAACGATTTAAGACATTTTGCAAAAAACACAGTTGATCAAAAAAGTTACATTGTAGAAGAATTGATCACATAAAACTAAAATACTATGGGCCCTATTTTATTTATGCAATCCTGGGCGCTGCAGGAATGACAGAACTCACCAAATAAACAGGTGATTGGCGTTGCACTGTGATTGCATTAGACGTGGTCGTCGGGGCTCTTATTGCAGTGAGTTAATTATTACCAAAATATATCAATATCTCGGCTAGCGCCCCCTCATTTAAATACACCTCCCATTTTGGTATGCCAGCCCTCCCACTCTTTGCACCAAGCCCGGTGCGCAAGCACAAAAATATAACATGAACGGGCAAAGGTCACGAAAATAGCAATTTGTCATGGTCAGTGGCATAGGGACTGGGGGTGGGGGTGGGAAACATTATGTGAAACAGTATGGGAAACAGGTGCATTAGCCAAAAATTAGACAGGGGGGGATCTTTAATTATGAAACATTTTACTTATAGACTTTTATTTTGAAAGTGCAACACAGCCATCAAATCGCAACCTTGCTTTTCCATGTTTGAATATTCGCCAATCACCAGCCCCAATGGCTTCTCCTCACCTCCTCAGAGCATCTGGTTGGTAGGAGGAGGTTACCTTACCAGCTTTGAACTTGTGGTCTGTATCATCGTTATTTTGGCAGGCTCATGGGCTGGTGCACTTTTGGATGAGGTAAATTGATCTTTAAGTCATGCAGGAAAAATTGCAAACTTTATTAAATTAAAAAATGAATACAATTAAGTCAACCAATGAGTTTTGAATGACACATTTGATGGTTTGCAACTGTCTGAGATTACGGCTTATGGCTAGCGAGAGGAAGAAAAAGAGCTTGTTTATAACATCTTGTTCACTGGCGCATTGGGAATTTGGTGAGGCTTAGTGAGGGTTTCTCCTAAAATAGGTGCGTTTGGTATTTTGGTGACTCGCCGTGCGCCAAAGGGGGAGGAAAGGTGCAGTAGTGGGAGTGTTCTTGGCATTCCTGTGGCACACTGGAATTTTGGTGCCATGGATGTCCACGATTTGCACCCACCTATGCCTGTGTGAGACACCAGGCCAAGGACACATGGAACAGCCGGCTCTGAAGCCACAATTTAAGTGGGGGTGATAGGGTTAACAAAATTAGGGGTTTTATTTCCCAATGAAAACAAGGTAAACAAACTAGTTCAATGAGAAAACATAGGAGAAAGGGCCCAAAAATAATAACTGAGGTCAACATAACAGAGATTAACAAAACCACACTGAACAGAACAAACTGACCTGACCAAATGAAGCACAGGGGGACATATATAGACTAGGCAAAACCAAAAACACCTCAAGGGAAGGTGAAAACAAGAACAACAAACTAAACAAACTAACTTCTAACTTAGTAGAGATAATCACAAATGTCTAGCCACCAAACCTGTCTAAATAAGAAATGAATTACAGGAAACTTAGTATTTACTAAAGCAACCTATTATTAAACTAATCAAACAACATTTACACCCCTCTGGTGCGGTGGAGGAATGGATGCTTCCAATTTGCCCCCCCTCCCAGGTACAATTTAAGTGAGGGTGAAGCACAGTCTCACTGTCTGGAAGCATTCATGATGGTAAGGTGGGTGACTCGTGGAGAGAACAAAGAAACTAATATACAAAGGAAATACATAACTAGAATTAAGAATACATTGTTAACTAAATGTGTGCACTCCATATAAGAAAACAATGTATTACTGAAATTCTACAAATAAGTAGTGTTATCAAAACCAACCTGTGTTATGATTATGACTGAAATTATGACTGATATTTTATTAAACTAAGAAAAATCAATGGTTTGGTGTGGTGCTGTGGTGAAGAGATACTTATTGTGGGGCTGGGGCTGCAGCCCTCACAGCCTACCTGCTCAGACCAGGTCAACGGTGTGGTGCACCTGAGTGTGTGTTATTTTAATCACTTAAGTTAGTGTAGCCGCATCCAACTACACATCTCTGAACCCACAAAACCCCGGTTTATGTTATGCTTGCCTGATTTGCTTTGATATGGAAAAATATTTCACCACACCGTTTATGCATTTTGACCCACATGTGGGTGGTTAAATGATCATATGGACAAAACTGCTCTACGTCATGGCGCACGGAGAATAGCCTAATGAAATCATACCAATACATATTCATCCCTAAGGTTGGATATCTGCACTGTGTAGAAGTGTGAAACAATTTAATCTGAAAAGTGTTGGAGGCATTAGTATGAGGATGAAATTTGGAATTTTTCATTGTATTTCCTTCAGTTCTACACAATTAATTTCTTGAAGACAAAGGCAAATAGCCTAATTTAGAATATAAGCATAAAAAACCTTAAGATCACTTAGATATGACCTTTTATGTCCTATTTTCAAAGCATAATAACAGTTCAGAAATTAGAAAAAGCAAATTTGATGTTTATTCTATTTTGATGAAAAGGGAACGCAAGCATGATGGTGTTTTACACTCTGAAATTATTTTTATTTACAGAAGAAAGGGACAATAAAGGGGGAAATTCTCTCTCTCTCTCTCTCTCTCTCTCTCTCTCTCTCTCTCTCTCCCTCCTGCATACTGGCACAATAAGTTCTCACCAAAATGACACCACGCTGTTCATCTCAATCCCTCCCTGTTCCCAGATGCAGCAGACGCAACTTGTCACCACAACACCAAGTGCGCACCGTCACATGCACTGGGTACTGCATGGTCATGTAACTGTGCTTCGCACAGTGCGGCAAGCGCACAAAAATAGGGCCCTATGTATCTTATCATGAGACTGCTTTTATAAACAGGGATGAGGAAGGAGTCATAGGTGGAGGGACTGAGTTGGCTCAGGTGAGGTCTTAAAAGGGTTAGTGATGAATATGTGAAAGTTTGTGCCTTTTATCATGCATTTTGCAAATACAAAAGAGCTTAAAATTAACTTAGCTGATCGCCTACTGATTACTTTTTTAAAATAAATACAATTTTATGCAGGGTGTGAGGTAAGGTTTTAAAATTGATTAATGGGTAATGATTAAACCCAGAAAGGAGAACAGGGAAGGATTGATGTTGAGTTGCTGCCTGTTCTGTTTTCAAGCAGCTGTTCAGTTCTGTGACTTCAGTGGCAGGGACCCATCTTTCTGACTCCCAACTGTCTAAATGTGAACATACATACATATACCATACAATTATTGCTGATGGACTCATTGGTGCCTGCTACACTCATCAGGTGCAGCAGGACACCCCACCACTGTCCTGCACATGCCATGCTAAGATGCTACTCCACAGTGATGAATAAGTGCATTTTCATGCCTTAGTTTTAAAATGGGCTACCTCTTATGTTCAGGAGCTTTACCTTAGACATGCATCACTGCAGCCATATAATATTTTTAGGAGCAGTATGGAGACAGGAGGAGAGCAAGATAGAGGGCCTGAGGTGAGGTCTTAAAATGGCTTAGTGATAATTTTTTCTTGTGCTGTAAGCATTTGTGAATCTGCAAATCAGTTGTTTTAAGTCTTTACCGGGTCTGTTGGGTTTGGTAGCAAATGTGTCCCCCAAATCCCCAAATCCCAAATCCCCCAATGTTAAACTCCTTGGTCATAGTGCTGCATGTGACGGTGTCACGGTAGTAAGGCAGGTGGACACAAACGCAAGAGACAGCTGACACAGGAACTGAAGAAAAATAACAATTTAATACAAAAATAAAGTAAAAAGCAAAAACCACAGGGAACAATGAGCGGGGCACAAGGAACACGGGGAAGCAAGACAGACAAACCGACAAAGAACAAAGGGAAACAACAGGTATATATACACTGGGAACTAATTACAAGAACAAGACACACCTGGAGTGGGGCGGCACAAGGAAAAGGAGGGAAACACTGGGATTGGTTAACAAGGGACAACAAGGGGTGTGGCAGGCAAGAACACAAGGGCTGGGCTTACAAGACTGATACAAGACAGGTGAGCAGGGGAACACAGGCTGGGAAGGGCTACACAAGGGCAGGGCTGACGTGACTAAATGCAGGGCAGGTGTGGAGGTGAAACAGGTACCAGGGGAGAGAGAGGGAGCCACACCCACGCCACACACAGGGGAGGTGGAGACAAGGAAGCCAGGATACACAGGGAAACACAAGAGAGAACAGATCAGACAGGGCAGGAACAGAAAACCAAAACACAAGGAACACAAGAGTCCATGAAAAGAACTAAAACCCCAAAACACAAAGAAAACAAGAGTCCAAAACACAGAACCATGACAGACGGCTTTGCTCACCCACGAAAACAGGCCTTATGTCTTACATATTCAGCTTGACCCAGGAATTCATGGGAAAAAAAGAATCGATTACATGTAAGGACCATAGAAAGAGCAGTGGTCTCTCACCCACTCTGCTCTCTTCTGCTGTTCATTTGTCACTCCCCCTTAGTTGAGCAATTCTCTCTCTTGTCCACCGATAAGCCCTCCTTTACTCTTCTTTCTCATCAAGACTCTCTCTGTCCACTAACCTCAAAACCAACTCGATCCTCTCCAGCCGTTCCTTAGTTGTCTGAATCTCTGTGAACTCAAAGAACAGAACTTTGGGCTTCTGAGAATAAATGGAGAAAATCAAAGTTCCCCAATGACCTCGCTGTCTATCACCTTCTTCTCCACCTCTGCTGTGTCAGAAGCTAAGACCTCCTTCTACATTGCCGAAATCCACTCATCCCAGCAAAACTGTTTTCCACTTTTTCTGCCCTCCTCAGTCCACCCTGCCCTCCTCATCCCCTCTCCCTCTTTGCTGATGACTTTGTCACCTACTTTACCAACAAAGTGAAAGACATCAGCTGCTCTCTCTGCCTAACTAATACCAGCTCAAAACCTAACTCTGCCTCCAGGCTTACTTCCTTCATTCCTCTCCACACAGAAGATGTCCTTACATGTGTCACGTCCACAGACTGTATACTCCCACTGTTCAAAAGTGAAGCCAAAATATCCCGTTTACGAGCGCTGCCATCTTGCCCTGGTGACATCATTTGGAGCCAGAGATCAGGGAGTACTGAGGTCCCGCCCATATCTCCCAACTGAATCACGAGCACACGCCCCCTGAAGTTTTGAGGTAGCCTAGCTGCTCCAATCTTAACCGTCATTGCTGCTGGTTGTACTACGACTGAATTCTTGTTGATAAGGTAAATACAACAGCTAAAAGTCAAGGTTGTGGAAAGTTAGCGTTCATGTCCTCTCAACATTCCTACATACACCTCCCGAGCAGAAGTCCACAGGTGCCGGCTCCGCGACAGCTTCACTCAGAGCAGCTGTCAATCACAGATGTCACATCCCCTTTTTATAGCATCAAATAACTAATGAAAACCAAACTTATCAGAAAAATGAACACTTGAACATATATCAGCGTGATAAGAACTACCTGAAATGACAAGAACCATCTTTGGGGAAAATTTATTTGACGTGTAGTTTGATTTTTTTAGTTTGGCCCATGTCCTACCCGCTAACATGGAGGGGGCGGGGTTTATGACCTATACTGCAGCCAGCCA
>OMKZ01046695.1:50522-62207 GCA_900302535.1 Neoniphon sammara | reverse complement strand
AAAGTCAAGTATATTTTCATTGAAGAAAAAAGGCTAATTGAGAACTTTATTTTTTAAAATATGTACTCTGTTACAAATTCTGAAATTGACTGTTTTGTTTACAGTCATATTTTTTCACTTGAAGAAAAAAGGCTAATTGAGCACTTCATTATAATTTTTTTTAATGTCATTTGTTTTCACTGGAAACATTTTTTATTTGACATACTTAGTGCAATGTTGTGTTGCATGATGCAGCAACAAAGTATTGAGGAAAAGTGCAAGATTGTGTCGCCTCAATCAATATAAGGTCATTTGTAATTTATTTAGTGTGCATTTCATTCATAAACATTAAAACGCACTATTTTGTGGTAAAATATAAGTAAAAGGTTAAAAAAATGGAATTCCAAAAAATTTAAATGGACAAAATGGAATTTGGGAAAAAATAAAATGGAATTTGGGAAAAAATAAAACGGAATTTATAGGGCCCTAGTATTGCTCAACCCTGGTTTAAATATTTGAGAAAGTAGGCCTACATCCACAGAATATCTAATACTAATCTGACTTTACTCCAGTCGCATAAAACCACAGCTAAATGGAAAAGGTTTTGTCTGACGGTTGTTGCAAGTCATTGCGGGAAATGTAGGAAATCACTAGGCCTAACTTAAGTTGAAGTACATGAGGCAAGTTAAGGGAAAGAGGAAACACCAGGAAATTAATTATAACACAAAATAACTGCTGAAATGCATTAAACATCACAGACTGATGATATGTAACAGTTTAACTATTGAACGGTAGGTTTTCTATTACCTTTACCTACAATTTTGTTCATTCTGAAGGTTACATATCTATATCAAATCTCACATTAAGGAAATATCTGTTTTGTGCTGTATATGTGGAAAAATTGAAAAACGTGTTTACTTTAAGTACAAATGTTAAGGAAACGCAAAAGTATTAGTATTTCCTATGATAATAAACAATTAAGGCACCGTTAAGGTCATGTTCATGCAGTAATATCTATCAACATCATTAAACTACGTGTCACAACGGTGTGATACATTTTACAAAAGTATAAACATAAATGGTGGTGGTGCTTGGTGCGAAGAGCATTCAGAGGATCAGCTCTGATAGGTTTTAGCATTAAAACTATATTAATTTTCAACTCAAGCAGCACTTTTGTTTGTAAGAAAAGATTTGTCCCAGGTCTCAAGAATCAGTCATTCAGCAGTGACAACACAATCCTATGACACAGTTTAACATTTGCCAACGCAATTAAGAACATAATATCTTGAGTTTAAATTCACTGAGGAAAAGGTATTTATGAAGGGGAAAACTCACTACTCAGCTATACTAGAGGCACTTTAGCTGAGTAGGATACATCAAGACAGGAGAACAAGAGAAAAAAAAAAAGAGGAGAAACATTATCCAAAAATTCCTCGCCTATTTTTGGGACAGCGTGGTGTTACTTCACTTACATGGATGGCTTGCAGCAGGTAAGAAACTGCTGTCCGTCTTGGCCTTGCACTGCCTTTTTCTATGTAGCCCTATGCCTTAACTTGTATCTACTGAGCAGTTTCACAACTAATTTTTCATCCAAGTAGTTAAAGATAAGCCTAAGGAAGAGGAACTCATTGTTAGAGCTGGACAAATGTGTTGATGAGCAGAAAAGATGACATGACTCACTGGAGTTGAGACACTTTTTTTTTTATAGATAACAACCATGCATGAGTCACAGATAAGGGCTAGAACACAGTCTAAATCAAAAATGGTATCTGATATTTTTTCTGGAAACAAGGTAAAAGGTTATTTGATAACAATGGCAGTACACCTAGTTACATGTACAGTGGATTCATATTTACTCAAGCTTCACAATTACAGACTAACTGCTGCAGCTTAAATTAGGAAAAATGTGACAACTACTCTGTCATATACTAAAACATAAAATACAGATACATCATGTTGACTGAAGTTAGTCTTCTTACTGATACATTTAAACTGCACAGAATATTTCAGGATGCATGCATATGCAAGGTTTATATTTTTCTATCAATCTTTGGTTTGTCTGCATAGACGTTCAGCGAACGTACAGCTAAAATTAAGGTTTTTCATGCCACCTAGTATTGGACAGCTACAAAACATTTTCTGATCACTTTGGCAACATTGTAAATGCCCTACCAACATCAAATCAGCCAGAATAAAAACTTAAGGCCAAAACCATCAGAATAAAACCCTTATTCTCAAAAGTGCAAAGTGCATGAAAACACAGTCCTGATTACAGAATATATTTTTAACAATCAAAATTAACTGTTTGTCTCACCTAAGGGCAGAAAATTTAAAAAATAAAGTAAAATACCCGACATGATATTTTTACTGTATTTGGATGGAAAGAACAACTAGAGATTGCATACCATAATGGAGGCATTCAACTGTTATCTTCTCAGGTTACCTTTCTTGATATATCTAAACAAAAAATATCTTCTCAGGTTACCTTTCTTGATATATCCTAACAAAAAATATACTTTGGTTAATTTCATAGGATGATAATATTATTTGAAGTCGAAGCACTGCAGTTGCTAGAGCATGATTTTTTGCTAGGATTCCTCTCTTTCTCCTCTTTTTCTGCCTTAAAATGAAACGGCTCTGTACCTCAGGGACGGTAAGTCCTGGATCAACCAAATTATTTAAAGGAAATAAATAATAGTACTCAGGCAGCAAAAACTACACTGATGGGTGAGACCATTGTGACATTAAGCAACTTTTTTGACAAATAGCTCCTGATGGCTTAGAAACATTTTCATCATAGTATGTCATGCACATTCTGCCATACATGCCATTGATTTTCATTTCCACCACAACACTTTCTCTTACTTTTGAATTTATGCGAACCTTTTTTGCCAGAACCCCTGCTTGGGGCCGGCCGAGAATACTGAATGTCTCTGGGTCTGTCTGTCCGTGAATGACACCCCATTGTTGAAATGTGCATGCACAGAAATCCAGGAAAAGTTTGAGGCAACTGTATTTGGCTGTAAGTGGACACACAAGAAGTAAAGTCATCAGACTGACAGATGTTAGGCAATGTCATCCACGCTTAATCATGCAGAATTTTGTGGTGGTGCATGTACACATAAACATGCTGGAAATGCAAAACAGCAGCGTTTCATTTATTCAAGCTGCAGTGGTCTGGCTTCAACTAGGCTTGCCTAGTTTCACTGTATCTCCTAAAGAGCTAATCAAATAACAAAACAGTACACACAGCATTAATGGACCTCCTATTACAGCTATTACCCACAGTTTTGATTAAGACAAACCATTTGGCTGTAGTGCACAAATGAAATTGACGGTGAAAATGCTCAACAGGAAGTGAGGTATTATTCCTATGTGCCTAATGCTTGAGCAGCCAAACCTACAAATACCGTATTTTCCGCACTATAAGGCACACATAAAAGCCTTTAATTTTCTCAAAAAACGACAGTGCGCCTTATAATCCGGAGCGCCTTATATATGGATTATATATCGGTATCAGATCAGGTATCAATATATAGCAGTATCAGACTGTGTTGTATTGTACGTGTTATAACTGAACAATTTTGAGAGTTATTGTGAATACGCTAACATTTGATTTAGCGGTATCAGGCTGTGTTTTTTTACGTGTTACAACTGAACAAGGTTGGGAGTTATTGTGAATACGCTAATTAACGTTTGAACAATGTTGAGAGTTAATGAAAACGCGTTTAATAAAGTTTGACTGACTGACTTATCTGTTTTGTTTCGCTTAATGCGCCTTATAGTCCGGTGCGCTTTATATATGAAAAAAGTCCGAAAAAAGACCATTCATTGACAGTGCGCCTTATAATCCAGTGCGCCCTATAGTGCGGAAAATACGGTACACATCTGACCCTACTTCATAGCACTCATCAGGCCAACTTTGTAATGAGTTTTTAGGCATGGACCATGGCTGCTTACTGCTGTATTTCAATTAACATTATTGAATTGCTATAAATAATTGAAATCTATAAGAGCTTAATTCGGTGATCAACGTATGAGTATTTGGATAGGAGTTGGATCAGCAATAGTGCCCCAACTGTAAATACGCCGTGTAATAAAGACAATGCACAAAGGTGCAGATTCAGACTCAAATTCATAATACCACATGCATTCCTATTCTTATAAGCTAAGTCTAACCTTCAACACACAATTCTTAGTAAACAATTTTTTTTAAACCAGATCTTTTCTTTTCATTCTTTAAAATTACTTCTTGCTATAATGTTACAAAAAGTACCAACTTTTAGACATATTTTGTGATACTGTGATGATTCAGCTAAATTCAGTCTGTAAGGTTCATAATATTAATGAACCTCTAAATACGTGCCTCTATATACTAACAGCAAACACACAGTGCTTGTTTTGTTAAAACGTATATGGCCTTACTGTAAAACAAATGCAGTAAGCATATGCATTACGCATGCTCGAAGCTGATTATCAAGTTTAATCTCATCTCTTCAGCTTGTTATTGATTATTTTCAAGTTTCACATGCAGTCCAACAGCTTTTTTAAAGAACACTTGTAAACTTACCTGCTTTCTCTCCCCTGAGTGCAGTCAGTGTGTTAGTTGTTCATTTAAAACCCATCTAATTAATTATTCAAGGGTATTATTTTCTACATTGAATCTATTTCCTGCATCAGCGATGCCAATAATGGCTCCCAGAGGATTGTGGAGTGCCATGCTTTCACCTCCCCTGCTTATAACACATTGCCTTCATAATAGTGCTGCAGACAAATTCAACACACAAACACACACACACACACACACACACACACACAAAAAATCAATGTTTCAAGGGCTTTCTGCGTTAAGCAAAGTACTCTACTAAGTGAAATTTCTGTTCTTAGCGTAGTGCTGGCTTTTTGCCGATGGTATCTCTCCAGCTGAAAACATTTTAGAGATGTGATGCAGACACAGAGGCCACAGTTCACAAAGCTATCAACAGTATAGATGAATTCAAAACAGAAGGACTAGTTCAGCCTCTTGAGTCAAAGTTTCATGTGACTCATGTGTGAAGCACAGCCAGTCTAAAGTCCTCTCTCTCTCTCTCTCTCTCTCTCGCTCTCTCTCTCTCAGGCAGCATTAATACAATAAAGGCCAGCCCTGCCTTGGCCGTGCTAAATGATTGGTAATTTTTACCTCAGAATCCCAGGGGTTTCAGCTTTTCACTCACTACTTTGGTAAAATTCTGGCTGAAATTACCTACTTTTTGAGGTAACTCTGACGTCCTGGTGTAATTTTCAGGGTCTATAACATCTGATGTTTTGCACAATTACTAACTTAATCACTCTTTAAATTATGCCCTATTCTGATGGTATAAATTTCATCTAAGGTCCTGTAATTGGAATTATTACTAACTACTTCTGTGGTTTTAATCCCTTTACATTCGGCCACATCAGTAGCTTTTATCTGGCTGGCAAGTAAGACTTTGTACACACAAATAATAATAAAATAAATTTATCTTGCGCCATCATGCACTCCCGTCATCATGATTCCACAACTTGTTTAGTGAACTAGTATTTTCCAGTGCGGGAGACATGATACACTGCACCAACGCCGTTTGATTTTTCATATCAGTGCTGAGTTACTGACTGAATTAGCTACTATGCTTCAGAAAACTCTGAGGTCCTCTGGAAGTGCTAGTCCCAACTGAATAAACAAGTCAGTAATTAAATGTTGTTTTGGTGTACATTTTTTCTCCTTTGCATTTTAACAATGGAGGTTTTAGCGAACACTGCTGGAGTGTTGCGATAGCTTCTTCGATTCGCTGTTAATTCAGGAAACAAGAAACAGGCCATCGCCGACTAACATTAAAAGAAACAGCAAACTCAAAGCTCTCAGAAGACAAACATCTAGAAAATGGATTGCACGTGTAGCTGCATTTGATAAGATTTTGTTTACAGCTAATGGCTATATGATTGTGGCTGTGTTGAAGAAGCCTGCACAGATTCTGTAAGACTAGCAGATTAGTCATAGTAGATATATAGAGTCATCTATTATTATTCAGGGATGGTAATAACCTGTGTTAAAGAGCTTTGGATCTTTGAATCTGATGCCTACTCTGCTTCACCATTCCATTCACTTTTGGGACATGGTCAGTAATTTGGGTGGGATTCTTGTTTTTATCCTGTCAGAATGCTCTCTGAAAATTACATTACCAGACTTGGGTAAAACATATCTTGTCAGAATAGTGCTTCAGGTCAGATTAGATTAGATTAGATGAAGCTTTAATGATCCTCACAGAAATCAAGCTGTTTCAGCGGCAAAAGTAATGGGATTCAGCAGTGAAAAAGACATACAGAATGTAAGCACGCAAATGGAATATAAAATAAGCAATCAAAAGGAAGCGATAGTGCAACCACAGTTTGGTGCCAAAAAAAAAAAAAAATAGATATGAGTGGAAAAAGTGCAGGAATTGCTGGTGTTACAATGACATGGAGCCACAAGTAGAGAGCTTTGCCTGTTTTCCTGTACTGTGCGTGAAATTGTGCGGCGGATCAAGTGATGGTCCCAGAGAAAATTATTTTTCCATTCGGATGACTGACTCAAATTACCAATATGGATGAGTAAAATAAACTTCTTGACCTGCCCTGGATATAGTAATAGTGTCCAGGAGTTCTTAAGAGCACATTCACACCTACAGTCAGTTTTCTTTGGTCCAACCCATAAATGAAAAGTTTACTTAGTGGCATTTTTGTACTTGGTTTGTTTAGGTTCACGCTGCCTCAATACAAATGAACCAGTTGTTTACAAGCCCTGATTCCAGTAATGTCTATTAACCATGATGGACTTGTCTGGGCTCTTTCCTGTAATTTACTGTCTCTGGTCTTCTCTGGTTATGTAAAACAAGACTGGGTCAAAACCTACTATTTGGCCGGACCGTTTATGTGCATTCTTAAAGAGTGATAAATGTGGAATGAGCTGCACTCAATATCCCAATCCCCGCTTCTCCCACTGGCACAACCAATTCGCCCTACCCCTCCATTTCTGCATTCCCACAGAGATTAGGGTGTTCTCACCCCCTGTTCTACAGCTGTAGTCAGACCCTTCTCATACAGATGGCCCTCCAAACGGAGCATTTTCAGATGCAGACTACAAACAGAGGGGAAGAATAAATGTCCCAGAGTGCTTTGTGAACTCAGGGCATACAGTATTTCCTCAAACAAAAGCCAGTTCTCAATTAAAAACCAGGTTTTCAATAATAGGTGTGTGGTTGACACAAACAATTTAGCCCAAAGGCCGGCAACAAATACAGGCCAGGGAAATAACAAGAAGAAAAAAACTGACCAGGAGAGGGGAAAAAATTGACCAATTGATCAAAATTGATCAAAATCCAGGAAAAGATAGTAAAAAGGGATGGAAATGGATGAAACAAAGTTTCGAGATAGAGAATTTGAATCAAGGATTTTTAGTAATCTCATTACTCGAATTCCTCAAGGAATTGTTTCAGCCCTTCAGTCCTAGCAAAGCATATTACAGTTCTCTTGGAAGGGGAATGTGATGCATATTCAGTTGTCTCAGTGCAGCTATTTGGTACCACCTCTGAATGTCACCCAAATCAAAAGAAACAAAAGGAGTTCAAATAAACTGTTCCAAAATCTCACAAAGGGGGCCATGCTCAGTCCATATCTGACTGGTTATAAGGCCTGTCATTTCATTTTGAAAATCAGGGTCATACCAACGTCAACCTTCCTGGAGAACATTAAGATATACGGATTTCTCCTGGAGCATGTAAACGCAGCAGAACCAGTGGATTCACAAACAAGGGTGCAGGCGGAGCCAGACTCACAGCAACCATTTTTGCCCATAAAGTGATTTCAAAATTGTCTCATGTTAAATAACATGCTATTGTGTGTTCTCTGTCAGTATCTACTGCATTCTTCCATCTAACAACACATAGGTAAGGAACTTGTTGCAATCAGGTAAAAAAATCAGTCACTTGCTGGCTGACTGGCTGGCAGGCTGCTCAGCATTATAACAAGATCTGCTACACTGTAGCTGTGATTTATTTTTCTTAAGCACTGACAGGGGTGTTTTATGCCATATCTGTGCCACTCAAACCTCTCGTACTACTGCATGTTCATTGTTCTTCTCACATGAAGTGACACCTATTCGAAAGAATCATTAAGGAGAAATGGAGGCTGCCAAGATGAAGAACATATGAGTAAATAAATGGCTGGCAGCTCGAGCAGTTGGTCTTGGTCTGATGCTTTTAAAAAAATCATTATGGCTCTATGGTCAAGGGTAATTGCATCTCTGACACCTTTCCCTAAATATAGCAAAACTCTATAGATTTAAACAATGTATGGATAATAAGGGTCTGGATGATAAGAGGTCATACTTACTTATATTATAAGCCATTAGAGACAGTCCTATAGGAGTGACAGTCTTAAAGTCAGAAACATTTGATAAAAACATGATGGCATGGCAAACAAACCATTATCACATCAGGAATACTTGGAATATGGGATGGATCAGCACACAAATACACTATGTGGCATTTTTGTTGCAATGAATCAGATATCTGCAAACATCCAAGGATATTATCATCAAATATTTTATTTCTTGTCTGACACCACAAATTCCATTTAAAGACTGAATACCAGTGACCACAGCAAGGACAAATCCCTTTGTCTACATATTGTCACAAAATGTTTGTTGCTAGATTAATCGGTTTCCCAATTAGTAATTTGTTCCCTGACTACCACTTCTGATACTGAATTAAAAAATTCTCTATCAGTTGGCAATACATAAGAAGGTTTTGTCTTTCTGGTAATTCATCCCACTTAATACATTTTAGTCCAAATAAACACAAAATATTGAAAAGGGCAAATAACGAAAGCTTTATAACAAGAAAGCATAATGAATCATTGTAATATCAAAATGTTTGGATAGTTTACAATGTACATGTACAGGACAGATCTGATAGATTTAACAATGTTTATGTAGACCCTTTTTCATGCCAACATTACACTAGAGACAGAGATGGTTGTTGTGAACTTCACAACCTGTGTGTCATCTCAAAAAATCAAGAGGGATGCCTAACCATGTAACCTTACAAAACTTTATTTGTCCGTCTCAAAAATCTCTATATATACACATTTCCCGCATCCTTAAATTTCTTGAACTGCTTCCACGTTGAAGGCCCCATTGTCTGAGAAAGACTACCCTTATGTAAGGACAGCTAGAAACTGATGTTGTCTAAGTCAGTGGTTTTAATGCTGTGGACCCCCGAGTTGACTTTCATTAAGCCATGGACCCCCATTTGAAGTGATTTTGCCGTATGGACCCTGATATGATAAGACATTAAGTTTGTGTTAAGTCTTAAATTGTTTAGATGTCACACTTGACAGTAACAAACAGATTCAGATTTTTTTTGTATCATAAAAAAATATAGGGAATTAAATTATAGTCAAATTAAACTACTCCTCATTTGCTAAGGACCCCCTGGAAGCCCTCAAGGACCCCTCCAACTTCATCCTGGACCCCACTTTGAAAACCAACGAAGCATAGGCAGTAATGCTAAAACAAAATCCTCCCTTGCCTTGTCAATCATCGCACATAACTGCAGTGTGTATCAGATGCTTATTAGAGGCAGAACAAACCAACTTCAGATGATAAAGATAATATTTTCCTCTCCATAGATTTAACTGCAGTAAGGAGGACAATTATGACCAATGTCGGTTTACCCACACATAATGGCTCTCATAAATAAACTCGCGTTCCATTTAAATGAACGTGCCAAGTGAATCAAATGTCTTATTATCGCCTGCTGATTATTTTGAGTGTTTTCTAAACAATGTTTTCTAAAACTGGGAGTATAACAGATTCTGCATTCTACGCAGCTCTCCCTATCAGAATTACATTTTTTTATCAATGTACCATGGCAAGAGCGTTTAATTTAGAGAGAAAAACTCCATTTCTAAAATCAGGGTGGAATTATATGCACAGGGAAAGACAGATGAGGAGGCTGGAGGGGGGCAACGAGAAGAAATGAAAGTAAGCTTGTGTGTATTCACATGCAGTGGAAGGAGACAGAAGGGTTGTGGGGTAACGGGGAGGAAGAAAAAGGTGGGTAAAGGAGAAAAGATAAATCAGAAATTGCTCTACACAAAGGATCCGTTAATATAAGTCTGGACCATTCTCATTCAGACAGACAGTGTTATAGAAATTGGGTGATGAAAGTGGTAGGGCTCTGATGTATCAATTCTCATTTGCATCACAGTGGGCAGTGTAATATTATGCATTTAAAATATTCTAAAAATATATATTCAAACACAGACTAATTTTGGCTGTCTGTGCACTGAAACCCCGATTTGAATATCTGAAACAGTGCAAACTATCCCTAGTATATCATGATAAACTCCAACTAAAATGCAGTAGAGTGAGTCTGATTGTTGCACTGAGCTGTCTTTTCAAGTCTACATCTGAATCTGCATCGCAGTGACAAGACTCACTGTGGTTCAAAATGCGCAAATGACTATTTCTTCCCTGTGATTAAATCATGAGTACTGTGTGATGCATGTATTCACAAATTTTTATGTAATAATTTGAAAGAGTATCATCAGGCAGCAGCCCATCACTGCCCACAAAGAGTCTC
Source organism: Neoniphon sammara (assembly GCA_900302535.1). Taxonomy (NCBI): domain Eukaryota; kingdom Metazoa; phylum Chordata; class Actinopteri; order Holocentriformes; family Holocentridae; genus Neoniphon; species Neoniphon sammara. Next base: position 51,588 of record OMKZ01046695.1, on the reverse strand, counting down.
TACGCTTGTATTTTCACATGCACGCTGACTGCGAGTGTGTCAGATATTGGTGAAATAACTACCAATGTATTCTCCAAGCAGATCCTATTTTTTTCTGGAAACAAGGAGTCTCTTGATTTTCAACTCATGAATATATCAAAGGTGAGACAAAACACCTGTAATTAGTCTTAGGCATCTGCATCTACCAGAGGCTTCCAAACCTTCTAATCTGCTTCAAAGGCCTGTCGGATTTAATAGAAAATGTGGTGTGTTTTCAATTTTTTGTGATTCAGCCGTATTAACAGGTGCAGAGGGAACTCCAGTACTAAGTAAAAGAGGAGAAAAGCCTCTGATGCTACCCTGCAGCTTAGTCTACTGAGTGGCATAAAGTCAACCAAATACAACAAAGCTTTGCTCAAACACTGAAATCACTGGGGGGTCACACACAAACACATAAGACATGTGCAGCCTTGAAACAATACCCACAGTGCCCTCTGCTGGGGACGGAGAAATGCACCTACCTTCAAGCCTCGAGTTTGACAAGAGCAAAGCACAGCAGCTCTGGACAGCAGCTTCAGCTAGAGAAACAGGTGTTCACATTAAAAAATTAAAACTTCCTCCTACCTGTTTTGTGCTGCCATTAACCTCAGACACTTGTGGAAAAATCCCCCTCGGCTACACAGCAAACCTCTGGAGAAAAAAGCACAACAAAAAACAACAAGAAAGAAGTTTAAAAAAAACAGAGGATTAAGACTACAGATCTGAAAAGGCAATCACATAGAGCTTATCTTCTATCAGACGTAAATACTGCATGTGTGAGTAACTACAGTATCAGCAAAGCCCAGAAATAACAAGGAGCCTCCTGCTTGCTGTGTATTTGCGTGATCAAGTTATTGCAGACCAAGATGGGAAATAAAAACCAGCCCGCAGCCAAATGCTTGTAAATTCTGGCTTTTCTGGGTAAACCTGTCTTATCTAGCATCTGATTTAGGATCATTTTGATGTTCCTTTCCATTCCACAAGTCTGGCAAAACAATGGAAGAGGCAGCTGAAGTTTGCAATCTAACAACCACTGTGGCCAGTGGGG
>OMKZ01046695.1:38528-50502 GCA_900302535.1 Neoniphon sammara | reverse complement strand
GGGGGGGGGTTAGTGTCCTGCTTTGTTGTAGACTTCACCATTTTTAAAAGAGTGGAAAATATGTCCAACCAACAGTGCAGAACACTATAATGAGCTCTTAAAAAACAGAAATAGCTTCTGGTAGGCAACTGTACTAATCATATTATTCTGTCTACATAATGTGTGATCCGTTCTAGTTCAGTAACCAGCTCAGTCTGAGGAAGGGAAGCTGATGTGTTGGTGAACATAACTATAGTTTGACAACACATCAATGCAAGTCTTATTATCATGCAGGAGCTGTCTAACAGCTGCTGCCAGCAAAGCAGAAACATACCCCCCTCCTCCTCTGTAGGACAGGGTGTTCCTCTGACTCTTTAATCTTAAATGTACAGAATGTGCAAAACGATGATCTTATGGAAATGATGCAAATAATCACACTGCCATCCTCCATAAATATGTGACAGCCCTGCATTATGCAATGCTGTGAATAGTGTTCCATCTACCCAGCACCGTAGCCTTCAGAATGCAGAGTGATGGTGTGCATGTCTAATAAATATTGCAGGATGATACATTTGGACCATCTACCCCATTGCATAAATCAAGAAGCCTCCTAACCCCATATTATCAAGGCTTCACTTGGCACCGGCTGCATGGCTGCTTGGCCTCTCTGCTCTCCAGCATCATAAGCATCTGCTGGGCTATCTCCATTTTCAAACTAGTCTCCTCAGTCTATGGATTGGCCCCTACATTACTCCACCTCATACACACACACAAACTCTGTGTGTAACTGCATTACATGCAGCTTTCCAATTACTGGCATTGTTTATATTTTGATTAACCAAAGTGAGGACTTCTTCCACAGCTGAACTGACTGCCTAAGTTTTAGATTACAGGGATGTGACAAGTAAACTGAGTTTTCAATCAGTGGATCATTTTCATATCATTGAAGTCATCAGAAACACTAAAACATTTTTGAAATATTTCTGGGTGTTTTTTAAATAAAAGACAATAATTCTAGGAACTACATTCAAAAGTAAGTGCACATGTTGAACTGCCAATATTCTAGGCACTAAGTCAACAGTTCTTTTTTTCCCAGGGTTAAAAAACAAAACTAGGTCAATGTCACTGGATGATTTGTAAGTATTGTACTTGAGTTGACACCATGTAATCAGATTGATAACTGCACCTCTCGACTGCTCTTTCCCGTCAAAGCTTTGCATTTGCAAACTAGTAGGTCTGGAGGAGCAGAAATGGAATTGGGGTACCGTGACACTTTAAAACTGCACTAGCAAACTCGGCGGACTGGCAGCCCCAAGTGGCAATGTGAGATAGCTGTTTAAATTTTTAAAGTTTGAATGACTTCATTGCCCAGAAATCATGTAATGTGATGCACAGTTAAGTGCACACTCAGCCTGACTACAATTCGTCTTCATAGTGCTGGTTGGGGTGGAGGTGGTGAGAAAAATCAGTTCAACAGCAAGGTGAAAAGATTCTTTTTTTCTTATGTTTTGCTTTGCCAGTTCTTGAGCAGATAAGATTTCCCATCAGTGACCAGTGACATGAAATTAATATGGATCAAAACAGTGACTCTAAAGCATCTCCATTTGATTAGCAGGGATGGGACACTATTCACTATTACAGCCCCACTTTGTGAAATAAGCTGATGAGCTAGGTGTATTTTTTCAGTGACAGCAGATCTAACCTAGATACACAGTATAGACCATATATACATGTTAATTAGACATGAATCAAGTGGCCCCCAGAGATATAGGCTACTGTATAGGATAAACAGACCATCTCTGCCTGTTGAAGCACACACCTTTCAATGTTTCCTGTTGTCTTCACTGTATCCTCTTCACCATCATCCCTGCTTTTTCATGGTTTGCCAACAGAGTCAGCTTAAGAAAATAAAAAAAGACAGAGATAACTTTGAGAGAGAGAGAGGGGGGGAGTCATAGAGAAAATAATTAAATCAAATAGAAACCTGAGTTAATTGTTTAAACTAACATTATGTCCCGGGCTCTTAAGAAATGCAGCAATCTAAGAAAAAACCTTTAGATGGATAGTATGCAAATATCACATGTGACTATAGGAATTTTATAGTGATATCACAGGAGATATAAAACTGAAATTAATCACAACAAACTCACTATTGAGGGTCACAGACACACGTTAAGTCTCTTTAGGGCTATTATATTACACAACTGCTCAGCATTAACTTGTTAGGTGATATATTCAATATAACAAATACACTGCAGAGAGAGCCCTATAGTGGACCATATTCACTATCTACACTTGTGTCTTTCCCTTTTCTCTTTTCCTCCTTTCTATCTCCTTCTCTTCTTCCTCTCTCTTTCCTGTGTAAAAACAGTTTGGAACTGTGATTAATTACACAAAATGTAATCCAATGAAAATACATGGTACAGCAATGTCAAGTAGCCTATGAATCATACACAATTAGGTTTAACATGACAATAATGATGTAACATTAGGCTATGTTCACTTAAGGCTACTCAAGCTGGGTTGAATCTAATCACTCACATCACAGTGGTTTTCTTTACTAAATGTCAAAAGAGTTATGTATTAAAAGGGATAATCTACAAGGTGGTAGAGAAATAATGACCGCCGCTGCGGTGAAGGTCGTCAGGAGGTTCCTCCACCAGGATCATTATTTTTCAGTAAAAGACCACCTCTGAGTGGATTATCCCGCTTATTACACGGCTTGTAGAGCTGTCTCTATACAAACGTCAGTAGTGAAACAAAGAAACTAACGTCTTGTATGTGTTTCAAGGTTGCAAATACTAAGCAAGTTAGCTTAGACAGGGAGGGAGCTAGCTAGGAGAGACACTCGCCTGCTGTTTTCGCCTGGATTGGAGGACGTTGCTCCGTTTTTCGTCTGTCGTGGTGGTGGCAGTTAGCCAAGGAGCTGACTTCTTTCTGTATGTAAGCAGCTTTCGTCATGGTATACATTCGCCTGTATACCTACAACACACGCAGCAGCAAGGCTTCGTGAAGCGCATTAAACGAGTATTCAATAAAACCATGTAATAATGTTAAATTTTACCGATAAGTAACATTTGGCAAAGAAACCTAAATTGAACTTCTAAATAACGTTAGCGCACATCGCTGTTAGCTGATATTAGCAAAACTTAGCAAACAGATAGCATAGGTTAAAAACTCAAAATAACCTGTTGAGCTACAAGCCCTTTAATCCCCAAAAATGATTAAACGGCTTGTAGAGCTGTCTCCGTGCCAACATCAGTAGAAAAAGCAAAGAAATTACAATAAATTTCACATTTTTTAAATTACGTCTCAACTTTACCAAATAACATTAACGTTACCTAGCTAAATTAGCCTACAACGGGCTGGCAGCTAGCTAGGACAGGCACTCACCTGTCCCCTGGATTGCAGGAGGAAAGTAGCGTTATCTTGCTCCAGTAACCATTACCTTGCAGTAGTTGGAGCCCAGTAAAGTTAATGTAGCTAGGTCGTAAGGCTTTTTGATAATAGGCTCCACAAGTCAGGTAACCTTACTAAACTGACTTCTTTTTGCTTATGTAATGTTAGCTAGCTTGTTAACATTAGCCTACAACAGAGCGGCGGCAGCAAGGGTTTTCTTTGGTGAAGCGCATTCATTTGGAACAATACAGTGATGATGAGGTAGCATGATAAGGTCTCGACAAAGACAGTAAGTTAGAGGGTGAGCTCGAAAATGTCTTAACCCGAATGGGACGGTACCGGTTTGTGTTAAGTGGTAAGCATCACTATGGCAACGGCTCAAACTCAAGCCCCTTGCACTGCAACAACAAGCAATTTATCGCACTCTCTGCAAAGTAAACACTACACACCACACTGAAGAGGAGCATGGATTGGTCTTTACCTTTTAACTGACCAGACTTACCTCTGACTTACCTGACTTACATTTTAACTGACCAGTCAGAATCGAGTATTCAGCCTAGCCAAGAAATAAAGTTATTCAGCTGATGTTTCATGTTTGAACTAACTATATTTGGGTGAACTTACACAAGATCGCCAATAGATTAAGATTTTTTTGTTCTGTTATCTGTTGTTCACACAAACTAGGCCTACTATGGCTAGTTTAGCCATATCATAATTTATATGCTGTAACTATTTGACAGTTGGGCTAAACATATTCACTTAGCCAACATGGTAAACCAGCTGAGCTGTTTGCCGGTAATTAAATCAACTTTTAGCTAACGTGAGCTCTGTACACTGTAATGTTGAGTGACGGTTGTAGGCTAACGTTAATATCCGATGTTTGCTAAACTAAACTGTTTATATTTTGAGGTTAAGCTTCGAAATTAATGTAATTAATTGGGCTATTTGCAAAATATCATTTGACCACATTATGATGTAACATTAGTCCATGGCTACCAAGAAACAGAAAAGTAAATCACTAGAAGTACTAATTCAGTCAGGCAATTAACCCTTAAACTTCCCCTTCCCATCCATTTGAAGGTAAGCAGGAGCAGGTAAAAGCCCTACATAAAATTCTTTCCCGATTTTAAGTTAGATAACTACTGCCCAACCTTATGAGGTTATGTTTGTTTTAACTTTCTCAGTTGAGATGGTTTGAGTAACACATAATTTCATTTAAAATATCATGTTCGAGCATTTACCATCCTGCCCTCACTGTTGTAAAAAATGGCAGTATAAATTTACAGATCTAGCAAAGTACTGGAACGTGACATTTAGCTAAACAAATTAAGTAATCATGTCAGACATTTATGGTAATAACCTTAGCAAATAATCTGATTAAGACAGTTGTGTGCATGATGTGCATTTTCTTCCCTTCAGTCTGCTGATAGGGCACAATGCATAAAACGCCTACTTACAAGTGGTAGCCTATATGTTGCATTGTCACTTGTCAAATGGGAACAAACGTGTTTAAACAACTTGAGTATTAAAAGCCATCCAAACGCATTTGATGCCATCAATAGGCCTCAATCATAAAGTTTTCTGTAGACGTTGATTGTGATCATTGATCAACCTTTCCCCACTTACACAACAAACCAAATTTCCTGACGGGTTATCAGGAAAAATACACAGGCTATTTTATTTGTAATGACCGCCTATCTTTTTGCAGTTTGATACATCAGTGAAAAACCGCGGTAATTTTTAGTAGGGTAGACTGTTGAAAACTGAGGTGTGCTGTTTTCACCTTTAAGTGCGTATTTACAATCATTCTCATTAGACGTGAATGCAGCACAACAGTGAGCGGACACGCCTAAACAAACGTCACGAGGGACAACGCCTTGTTCTCACACAGGCCGTTTCAATTAACTAAGTAATTTATCAGCCGGAGAAAGGACAATGTTACGGGTCGTCTTACCTGAGAGGTAAACTTGTGCTTTGCTTTATTTCACTTTTGACGAAAACGTCATGTCTGTCATAAAACAGTCACTTCCACTTCGGTTATAAGACATTAAAATGCAGGGAATGTTGTCTATCTGAACACGTGTTACATTGAGGCTGAAAAATAATAATACAAAATAATAATTTTCTTTAATTATTAAAAAATAGTGTTTGCTTCTCTTACTTCCAATGCAAATTTCACTTTTTTCTTCAGTTGGGTGTGAATATCTTTAAATAAGGCAGAGTGGGGCAAATCATTACACTAATATCTGGAAAATGTTCTTGAAACTTGCAATGGCAAACAAGTGAGAATTTTTCTGGCTACTGTCCCATTTTTTTTTCCAAGAAAAATTAGATTTTAAGACTCAGAGACACTGTACTGAACACTGCTTCATACTGAGCCAAAGTACCTCTCTGCCAGCAGCAATGGGGGAATCTCGGGTCATTGTTGGAGAGCTCCTGGCCTTGTGCCTTCAGAGGATTACTATGGAGGAAAATGCAATGAACACAGAGCTGGGTAAGACACTGGCTACACCTATATGTCAAAGACCCCCCCCCAAATAGATCCACATTAGACCCCCATTTGATAAGACTGTGTGCCAAGAAACTCCAGCTGAGCGGTTTTGTGTTGATAGATATGACAAGGTCCATATTTATGTAAGGGCATATGTGAAACCTGTGGTTAAATGTCCTTATACGTACTGTCAGTGTCATTGTGCTTAAATCTAGTGAGTGAAATAATGATGGAATTCAGCCGTTTCTCATCCAGCAAGATAAAAAACGGATGGATTTCATCATTATTTCAGGCCCCAGTTTTGGTTTGTACGCACTGAAGTCTGCCACTGCCAAGAAAGTAATTGATAATACTGGCCAGCGGCATGAGCTTTCTTGGACGTAAAAATGTTCAAAAGCATTTGAGTAAAATGCAGACGTGCCCTTTTTTATATGGAAAAAAAAGTATTTGTATAAAGTGAAGAGTGATGGATGTTGGGAAAAAAACTATTGGAGTTAATATTAAGATTGACTTCATGCTGCACTGAACAGATTTAGGTGTATACTTGTGAATATTTTCTTAAACACAATTTGAATACAGTGTCAGCAAATGGCTAGTCAATTAATCAATTAGTTGATCAACTGACTCGATTAATCCATTCTAATTTTAACAGTCAACTAATCGTTTTAGTAATTTATCAAGTAAAAATGGCAAATATTTGCTGAGTCTAGTTTGACTAATATGCTAAGATTCTCTTACTTTTCTTCACTCATATTATAATAAAATTAGTACTTTGTTTTTGTTGTTGTTGTTGTTTTGTTTTTTTTGGCTGCTGCTCAAACTAAGGAAGCAATTTGAAGACATCACTTTGGGCTCTGCTAACTTCCCATTTCTCACTTGTCAATTTATGGGCTAAATGACTAATTGATTAATTGTAAAGTTTAATTGACAATGAAATAATTAGCAGCAGCCCTAATATTAGTGTTTCAGCTGCATTTTACTTGTGTGTTGCACTTTGAAAATATGCTCTTTTTAGTTAGGAATAATTCATGCTTTTAAAAGTGTCCATTTATGTGATTTTCTTTAAGTTGAATCACCAAACCACGCTAGAGAATGAGCTCTGTTCAGATTTTATTTGTAGTGGTTGTTTGCTGCTGAATGAATGCAGTGGAGACTGACTTCTCCCCCCTGTGATTTCAGAGTTAGTTGAAGTGGTCAAAAACTTTGAGGCCACTAGAAAAAAGTGGCTTCACGCTGAGCTGGAGCTGAAGAAATACAAGGAGCTGCTGGTTAAATCAGACGTGGCCAAAGCAGCTCTGGAGGTGAAACTGAAACATGCCCGCAACCAGGTGGATGTAGAGATTAAGAAGCGCTACAAGGTTGAGGCAGACTATCAGTACTTGGTGAGTCCCACAGGAAGCGCTGCTGGAAATCAATGAATTTCACTCATTATAGCCTACACTCTGTGAGCCCTAGACACTCCTCTCTGCAGGGTTGGCGCCCTGGATGCACTTATTTATTGAAAGCAACACAAGAAACTGCAGTAACAAGATTACAGCTACATAACAAATAGTTGTTTTTTGAACTTGGAGGTTCGGAGTCAGCTGAAAACAAAGTACGGGCAAAGCCGTGGCCGCAAGAGACTAGAGGTCAGCTGACATCCACTGTTCTGTCGTGTCATCTTAGCGTCACTGCGGAGCCTGATGTTCGCTGCTGTGTAGCTGTACACTCACATCATTCAAGTACAAGTGGGTGATTTGATTATTTTTATCCTGAGGACATGCTCAAATTTGGCACCCTGTTGGTTTTTCAGCAGAGGCAGATGCAGCTGATGTGTGACATTCTGGTCCATGACAGCAAATCTAGCGCGTGTCTGAATGACGAGCAGAAGTCTCTGCTGGCTAATTTCGACCACAGGGGAGCCAATGTCACTCTGCACAAGAGCAATAAACGGTAACAGATGCATTACCCTCCTTGTTCCCTCTTGTGAAAATCAAATATTAAATGCCATCTGTAATTAATTACGTAACTGCTTCTTATTTCCTCCCAGGTTGTCTGTCATTGACGAGTCATCTTTCCTGTCACACTCGGATATCAGCTATGATAGAACAGATGATGACCTGGTATGAGCGTTTTCCTTCCATATGGCCAGTGTGACGTGCTGTGATAAGAAACCTGGGCAGTGATACATGATGCTTGATGAAACTGCTCTGAAAGGAAGGTATCACCCCTGACTCTTGTTTAAATTGGTTCAGGACCTGGACACCACTGTGATTAGACCCCTGAGATCCCGAGCCAGGGAGAAGAGGGTAAGCTGCATTAAGCCTTACAGGCTGTAGGTGACAGAGCCGCTTCTTATGAACAAATGGCTGCATTTACGCACGCATAATAATGCAGCTGTTGCCAACAGTGTGAGTAATACAACAGTGCAATTAAGTCATTTCCGTGATTATGTAAAAGTGACATTTTCCCCTGATAATTTTGTTTGCAGTGTGTCAGTTCAAAATGAAATAACAAAATGTCACCACATGAAGAACTTGCATTAAATTTGTGTGATTTGACTGGCATCACGAAACCAGTCAGAGCATGTAAACACCATCTCATTTCTCTAAATAAACTGGAGCCATTTTTGTCTCAAATGCGAGAACAGTTTCCACCTCCTTGCTCCCAAACTAGGAGATTTCCTAATAAGGTTTGTGTGTGACAGTGGGTAGCAGAGCTGGAGACAGCCTTCCTGGGCAGCGTCACTGTAGCTGCACTGCTTTCAAATTCCACGATCAGTAAAACTAATTTTAACATTTTCTAGAAACAGCTGACTGGAGGGAAATAATTAGTGTGATTACATGTTAACAATTTTCACAAAAAGCATTTAAAATGTCAGATGTGTTATTTTCCCACAAGCTTATCTGGGAAAACCTTTTCTCTAAGCAGAAATTTCCAGGCGTTGTGGGATTTCCTGCTCTGCTTGAGGAACCACTGCTCTTCCTTCAAAAACAGCAGGAGCAGGCACCTCTAAGGGAAGCTTCCTGTGTGTCCTACCTGAATGAGAGAGTCCTGCAGCCTAAACATTTTTTACTTCCTACCTAAAAGTGACACCTGAGTAGGAGGCTTCTTTCATTTGAGACAGAACCTACACACTGCAGCTCCACTTGTGTATTTGATTTTGCTGCACCGGGTCACATGGGGGTGAAAAAAACTACCATGGTGAGATTTATGTCAGTGATGCTAACAAGTCAGTGATCCATGTTTCTGTTGACCTTCCCAGCGGTCGTCCATGGGACCGACACTAGGCGCTTCAGCTGGGAAACGAGTGAGAGTAGGAACCAGCTCTGGAGACCTACTGGAGAGAAAAACAGTGGAAAAGGTGACTGGAGGCTGATGAAATGACTGTCACTTACACCTCAACTGCAGGTTTTACCTTGAGATTAAGACTGGTTGATATATCCTTTACATTGATATTATCATATGAGACTAGATATCATCTGGGATTTTGGATATCGTAATATGGTGATTTGGCATTGCATTGTCCTGGTTGTGAAGGATGCATTACAGTAAAGGGATTTTCTGAACTTATTGTTCTAGGTGTTTTATTATTTTTCCTCTACCTGCTTGGTCATCATATCACATCACTACTTCTTATGAAACCCTTTATTAGTTTAATTTATGAATCCCTGTAATTGAACCTTTGAATATAGGATAGGATTCCTATTTAATATTAGGCCTGTGTGTAGTTTAAAATAATATTAATACTTACCGAAGGACCAGACAGGAGAACGTATTAATGTTGTATTTAAGTAGCTTACAATACAAGTTCTGTGCATAGTCAGGAAAAAGGGAATTTACCCAGTTTCAGGTTCAGACACTTGGAACAGAGAGTGCGTATGGCTTCATATTTCATGATTTCTTACTTTCAGACATTGTTTGTGCCAAATCTTGTGTTGAGTATTTGACCAGAGAGAGAGAGAGAGAACGAGAGAGAGAGAGCGCGCAGCTGAGTTTATGAAAGTTATGCTCAATCTGCTGAAGTGGAACTAAGAGCGTTTTCACTGTGGGGGTTCAGACTCGGCTTAGCCCTTGAAGTTTAAATCTGCCAAAGCAGCATACATTCAAAGTCACAAATACACAAATTTAGTCAAACTGCATTGGTCAAATTAATCAACAGGGCATTACTTTATGTTCAAAGAGCTGTTACTAATGCCACATAACATTTAAAGTCCTCAGTTCTCAGATGGTTGCGCGTAATTACAACCTCCACATTTCCCAATGGTCAGCTCAGAAAAAAATCAGTGGAGGAACATGGACACCTGAAAGATTCCCAGCATAAAATACTCTTCCTGATGCAAAAGCTGGCAGATAGGCAGTAGGAAAGTTTGAACACAACTTTTAAATCATGGAGGCTGTTAAGTAGCAATAATCAACTTGTCATACATTTTATGCACTTGGCAGGTGAATCTCTTATTCAGGAAACAATTGTAATTTTAGAAAAGTGAGAATCTGATTAGTTGCTGACAGGTGGACGCTCAGCTCTGTAGGAAATGAATGAGCTGTTGATCATGTTGCTGTGTGAATACAGTATTATATGCAACTTCACATCCTAATTTTAACCATTTACCACACTGGTGTTTTGCAAGATCTGAAGTCATGTACTACTGAAAATCAGATCATGTATTCTGAGGGTCAAAAGCATGTTAAAACAACGCTGCTGTGTAGCACTGCCAGAGCACGCCGCTGTGTTGATGTGATTTCAGATAAGTGCATCTCGAAAAACAAGGTTGAGAAAACAGTTACCTGCCCGGAGCTCTGACTCGAAGCGCAGTTGTTGCATTTGTCCTGGTAGGAAGTCAGAATTCCCGACTTAACGAGATCTCTGCAACGCAGCAGAACCACACAGATTGAGAAACAACCGCACTCAACTCGCTGCTCTTAGGGGCATTGTGGGAACAGGACTCTTGGTGTTTGAAAGCACAGTTTAGCACAACATTAGCATTCTCGGGTGAGGCATGACAGCCAGTTGCTATTTTTCTTTTACTCTGTGAATTTGGGCGCTGTGAGATGTCACTTTCTATTTGACAGCTCATACATCAGTCCTAAAGTTCTGTTAGGCATCATCCTCTCAGTGTACAGGCGTGCAAACCGTCCACCTGTCCTCTCAGGTGGAAACATCCCTGGACCATCGCCTACAGCCAGCCTGCCCACTGCTGGCAGAGCTCCACACACTCACACACTGCAGAGATCACTGGGAAGGAACACTGGCCACTTAAAGCGTGTTTTACTTTTTTCTTTTATAGGAGCAGACAACTGAGCATACACTGCTGCTCCTTAGTTTTTTTAATGATCATGTTTTTGTTTTAACCCTCGGGCTTATTCTGTGCAATATTCAGGAAGTGGAGACAGTCGTGAAGGCGTCGGTCACAACCCCTGAGACTGGAGGTCAAATCCACATGGTGATAGATATTACCCAGGAGACACCAGAGAAGCCAACCAGGACAGTCACACAGGAGGCCCTGGTTTCAGTGCTGGGTGAGGAAAGTGACATGACATGAATTAATGTCCCTGCAGCAATTTGTTTTCTGTCAAAAACCCACATCTGACCAGTGTAACCATGATGATGCTTTGCTGATGGATGCGTTTCTCGTTTCCCAGACCAAACTTCAGTGTGGGGGCCCGATGATGACACCATGGCGGAGCCCGACACTGTGGCAACGATACAGGAAACCGCCGCAGAGGTCAACGTCAGATCGACTTACACTCCCATGGTGGCGAAAACCCTGAAGCATGTGTTCCTGTCCAAAACAGTATGAAGTGACTCATTTGCTAAACCTACACCTTTATAAAAAAAAAAAAAAAAAATGCATTGGTGCTTTCTAGGCACTTGGGAGGGTGAGTGAAACAGTGGCTTGAAAACTCCACGTTATCACCACAGTGTTGTGGTAGCATTTTGTTGTTGGAAGTAAATAATTAATTCTTCCATTGATTTACCTTCTACACTTCGAAAATCACCAAGCTGCTTTTTGGTACAGCCTGACTGGTTGGGGGTGCCGTTATTGATATTTGGGAGTAAAAAATAAATAAATTCAGATAATGATATGGGCTGATTTAAAAAAAAAAAAAAAAAAAAAAAAAAAA